>JAASGU010000766.1:0-12882 GCA_023334365.1 Globisporangium acanthophoron | reverse complement strand
TACCTTAGTGCGAGCCTCCCTTCGGCTATTTCCGTTGAGGTGTCACTTTTCTATTGGCTAGAGGCTTGTCTCCTCCTGCCAATGAGAGGGCACCACGAAACGGGTGGTCTTCGATAGCTAGCTTTACCTTGATTTTGTCAATCTCTTAAAACCCATAAAAATACATTCAGAGTTTAAAGTAACACCAAAGACGCAGGCTCGATCGCCTGTGTTCCCAGCGCTTCCTCGTGAGCCCACGTGCACGTCAAGGCCACGGAGCATCGCCCCGTGACATACCAACTCTCCTCTCCTGCACTTGTGTGTCGTCCCCCTCGGACGAATGCAATCGCCTCTCTAAGGATCACTGTCTTCTACAGGCTCCAAAACGGAGTTTGAAGTTGGTGTGGCGACAGCGAGGAATTGTGACGCTGAGGATGTCAGCGCAGCACCTCCTTGCCGATTATTGGCAATACATGAAGGATACCGCGCATCCACGCGCACATTCGAGTAAGCCGGTTACCATCGGGTTGCTGATGCGGGATCAGAACTGAATATCGGATTTACGAAAGCCGTAATTCGATAATTGAAACCATTTGTCTTCTTTGTGTGTATTCCCAACGGCAAACTAACTGTCTGAAACTGAAATTGTGAAAACCACACAAAGAGAGGATGCTCCTCTTTGATGTTGTCTACCCAACAACAGTTCAAAGCGAAAAGCTATCCATTATGTTTTGAAACATGAGGTTGAGTAAAGTGTAGGAAGTGTGATTGTGATACCCCACGCTCAGATCCACACATAATCAATGACAGGCGGCTTCCTGTAAAAGTATGGTCACATCGTAGACTCCATCGCACCAACGCTGCGATGGAGTCTACACATCTCGCGAACTACACAGATCACGGTAGAAACCGCTCGGTTTGCTCCTCTTGGCAGTCTGCCGTGCCTGCTTCAGCTCCTTCGGTTTCTTCACTCAAGGGTCAAGTCAGTCGCATCCGACCTTGAAGAGCACATATACAAGCTACCGAATAGGATTTGTGGCTTTTTGGATCACTGTCCAAGTATTAGAAAAATATCGGTTCGGTCAGATAGAGCACAATGACCGTGCTTGAACATAGTCATTCTATGCACGAGTATTTTATCTATTGGCAAAAGTTACTGAGGTAACTTTGCCACCACGAAAGTTGAGAATGTGTAGGCGCACTTCTGTAAATCTAATGATTGAAATAAATGGGCTTCACGTTTTGTTAAGAAGGTATGCTGAGTATGACAAACAGAAACCAATGGTTTCTAATGTGAATAAGGCTTCCTGAAATGGTTTTGACATCAATTCCCAAATGCTGTTTAACTTTCTTCTAAAACCGCAAAATTTCTATTATTAGCAAAATAGGGTTTTAGAAGTGCGTCATTTGTCTCAAAAAATTGGCGGTTTTTAGAGGTTTGTTTCAGATTAGAGAGTCAAATTTGAAACATTACCAAGTGTCAAGCCTCTCCTTCCACTCTCCGAGCCCTCATGGCTCGCATGATGCCCGTGCGCGCAGCACCCGCGCTGCTGCTCCTCCGCTCGCGCTCGGCGAGAGCTCGCTCTCCGCATCTGGAGCACACACTGTGTGCACCCGCGTTGCTCCGCCTCTTCTCTGCCGGCCGCAGCAGCAGCACCGAGAACGACTGGCGATGGCTGCGCGATCCTCACCATCCGAAGCTCCAGCGGTTCCTTCAGGTACGCGCAGACTCTTTCTCCCTGGGTCCTCTGATGATACGGTGACCACGCCGCAATGCTCCCGCCTCCAGGCAGAGCGCGCGTACCTCTCGCAGCAGCTCGCGCAGCCGCGCTTCCGCCAGACCGAGCGCGCGCTCTACCTCGAGCTGCGGCGCCGGCTCGTGCGCGAGGACGCCACGATCCCGGAGCGCATCGGCTCGTACGAGTACTTCATGCGGCAGTCGGCCGGCGAGAACTACCAGGCGTACTGGCGACGCCACCGCGCGAGCGGCCGCGAGGAGACCGTGCTCGACCAGAACCGCGAGCCGCTGCTGGCGCAGGACTTCCCGTTCGTGGCGGCGCTCAAGGTCTCGCCCGACGAGCGCTGGCTGCTACTCGTGATGGAGAACGAGCACGAGCAGTGCCGCGCGTTCGTCAAGGACCTGCGCTCGCAGCGGCTCGTGCCGCTCGGCGCCGACCTGCTGGGCGTGCGCAACGCCGAGTGGTGCAGCGTGGCCGACAAGCGGTGCTTCTACTACACGCGCGTGGACGCGCACCGCCGGCCGTACGCCGTGTACCGCTACGACTGCGACGCGGAGACGCAGGAGCTGGTACGTGAGGGTGGTCGGTCGACGCGGTTCGTTCCCGTACGGTTGGCCTCACAACCTGTGAGCTGTGCTCTGTACACAGGTGTACGAGGAGCAGGACGACGGCTTCTTCGTCGACGTCTCGCAGACAAAGGACGGCGCGTTCGTCCTGATCAACTGCAACTCGAAGAACACGTCCGAGATCTACGCGCTGGAGAGCACCGATGCGCGCGCCGAGCCGCGGCTGCTGCGCGCGCGCGAGCCCGGCACAGCGTACTTTGCCGACCACGCGAGCGACCGCTTCTTCATCGTCACGAACGCCGACCAAGCAGCGAACTACAAGATCATGACGTCGCTGACCGGCGAGCAGTGGACGGTGTTCCTGCCGGAGTCCCCGGACGTGAAGATCGAGGACGTGGATCTGTTCCGCGACTTCCTCGTGCTGTACGAGCGCGTCGCGAGCGTCCCGCGGATCCGCGTGTGTCCTCTGAACGACCCGCAAGGGGTCGAGAGCCACTTCGTGCCGCTGCCGGCCAAGCACGAGATCTGTCGGATCAGCCCGGGCGTGAACCGCGACGTCGCGGCGCAGTCGGTGCGGTTCTCCATCTCGACGCCGCTGGTGCCGGAGATCGTCTACGACTACGACATGGCCGCACACGAGCTGCAGGTACTCAAGGAAATCTCGGCTGAGAGCAGCGAAGCGAAGCGAAGCTCTCGGTCGGAGTCGTCGCGGCGTCGCAAGAACACCAAGCAGCACGCAGCGTTCGACCCGGAGCTGTACACCTGTCAGCGACTGTACGTTCCGAGCCGCACGAGCCTCGGCGTGGACGTGCCGTTGACGCTCGTCCATCGCCGAGACATCGAGCTGGACGGCCAGAACCCGACGCTCCTCATCGGCTACGGCGCGTACGGCACGAACCTCGAGGCGCAGTTCGAGCTCGAGCACCTCAGTCTGCTCGAGCGCGGGTGGATCGTCGCGCTCGCGCACGCGCGAGGCGGCGGAGAGCTCGGACTGCGCTGGTACCACGACGGCAAGGGGCTCCACAAGCGTAACACATTCGACGACTACCTCTCATGCGCGAGCCATCTGCTCGACAAGCAGTTCACGAGCCCGGCGCGGCTCGCCGGTAAGGGCGTGAGCGCCGGCGGACTCGTGATGGGGTACATGGCGAACGAGCACCCGTCGCTGTTCCGCGCCATGGTGCTCAAGGTGCCGTTCCTGGACATCTTGGAGACGATGCAGGACCCGAGCCTGCCGCTGACTGTGCACGAGTACGAGGAGTGGGGGAACCCGAGCGACCCGGAGGTGTACAAGTACATGCGGTCGTACGCGCCGTGCGAGAACCTGCGCGCGGGCCAAGCGTACCCGTCGATGTTCGTCACGGGCGGCATGCACGACCAGCGCGTGCAGTTCTGGGAGCCCGTGAAGTGGGTCTACAAGCTGCGGCAGCTGCGTGCGGCGCAGAAGAGCGCGGACAAGCAGCTCCTGCTGCTCAAGCTGAGCGAGGACGACGGCCACTTTGGCGGCGGCGGGCGGCTCGAGCAGCTCCAGGAGAGCGCGATGGAGATGGCGTTCTTGTACCAGGCGCTGAGGCTCCCGTTCGCGTAGACGTGCACGCCGTGCACATAAGACCACTTCAAATAGACATCGTCACGTGACGTGTGTGCCATCATCATCATGTCGTCCAGCAAGAGCCTCGACCTGGAGCAGGACATCGCGGAGATGGAAGACCGCCTCGCGAGCGTCAAGGTGCGCGTGGAAGCCGAGCGCGTAGCGTGGAAGAAGAGCTACCGGACAGGCAAGAGCGGCACCAAGTGGAAAGGGGCGGCGCGCGGGTCGACAGGAGCAGCGACGCAGCCGCCAGGAGCTGCTGGGCTTCCTGGCTCCTCTTCGGCACGAGACAGCACAGGCGGCGATCCCGACGCCAACGCGATCATGCCGTCGTACTGGGACGCCTTGGAGCTCGCGCAGCACCTGCAGGCGCTGCAGCTGACCGCGTTCGCGCAAGTGGTGATCTACGAGCAGATCACGGGCAGAGTGCTGCTCGACACGGCTCCAGGCAAGATGCGCCAGCTCTTCCGGGACGTCCTCTCGGACCCGAACTGGAAGGCGTTCCTGCAAGCCACTGCGAGGCTCCACACGCAGCAAAAGGAGATGGAGAGGGCGTCTGCGTCGTTCGCGGACCGCTCCGAGCCGAGCAGCAAAGCCAAGAAGGCGGGACTCGATCACGCCTCACCAGCGAGTCCGCGCGGCGCTCCGACGTTCTTTCCCCAGATCTCGCCGCGAGTTCCCGGTCTCACGAGCACGGGACTACGAGCCTCCACGTCGGACGCAGACGACAGTGAGAGCGAGAAGCGGCGCGCGAAGGCCGCGATGCCGCTGCGGAAGCCTCCAACGAGTGGGCAGCAACTTGCCACGTGCTGGAACTGCGGCTCGCGCTTCCCACGCTCGCAGGGGTCTGTTCGCGGCGAGCTCAAGGCGTCGACGAAAGCGCTCTCGACGCGGACGTTCTGCTCGAAGGAGTGCCAGAACGCCATCGAGAGCGCCGACATGAGTGTCTCGACGTCTGTGAGCGCCAGCTTGCAAGTGAACACCACTGCGCGGGACGCGACGAGGGAGACGCTGGCGAGCCCACCGCATTGCGGAACTCCGATCAAGCTGCGAGCAGTCCACAAGGCGGCGCAGAAGAGCAAGTTAGAGGGTAGCAGCAGCTTGCTGCAGGCGAAGACGTCGGCGGACGGACTCTCGGATCTCTTGCAGGTGGCGCACAAGCGAGGACCGTTGGACGAGGTGCCTCGCCCAGCGCCGCCGCCGCCACATTCTTCGTCCTCCGTCGGCGCAGTCGGTGGTGGGAAGCCGAACGGCGCAGTCATTCGCAAGCGCATCAAGGCCAGCGGTGGGAGTGGGTCGTCCATTTCGTCCACGCGGGGTGTTCTCCCAGCGAACATCCCGCCACTGGTGCTCACGGCTACAGGCGAGGCATCCCGACACTGCAAGGTGTACCAGCAGTCGGTCTACAAGCTAGACCCGGAGCTGTACCAGGCGAACGGCGTCAGCCTCGCCGCGTGCTTCTACAACGGCGCGGTCGCGTCGGGCGCCAGCGCCACTCGCAAGAACCTCATGCGGCTCCAAGAGTACATGAGCGTGAAGGCGCTGTATCGCCTGAGTCTCACGTCTCGAGCCTGGTTTGAGGCGGTGCACCAGTCGGCTCTCGCAGACCCACTCTGGGGGTTCCACCTGCTGCGAATATGGAAGCGCAGTGAGGAGGATGAGCTGTTTCTGCACGAGATCGGCGCGCTGTCGAAGCCCGAGCGACCGCGGCAGATGATGATGAAGCTCACGCGCCGAGTAGGACGCGTCGTGCTCGAGAACATGAAGACGCTGCTAAGCGCTGAGAACTGGCACCTGGCCGCCCCGATGAAGTCGCATCCAACGCTGACGCTGCAGTCCGTTCTTCGAGGAGCCTCGAAGTTGACGACACCAAGCGCCGCAGACGCAGGTGGTCCGTCATCGCCGTCGAAGCTCGACCTCTCTCTGATCAGCGCAGATATGTTCGAGCAGATCGCACTTGTGTTGAACCGGAAGGGCGAAGTCGTCGCGGTTCGAGCACAGGAGCTGATCCGACCGATCGTAGAAGACCAGACGCTCACAGACATCCTGCTTGGGATGCGAACGGGGGCGCTGTTCACGGTCGAGTGCCGTCGCCTCCGACTCTTCTCGACTGCGAACCGCCTCCCGTTCGAGCAGTGGCACGTGCTGCCGCAGTGCCGCGTCGTGTTCGACTTCTTCTGGAGCTCGACCTCGAGTTCTGCCAGCAACCAGGCATCGTCACCGCTCGATCGTGGAGCAGCAGTCTGCGGAACCGTCGAGTCGCCGATCCCTCACGTGTGGCACCAGAAGATCATGGAGCGGATGCAGAAGGCGATGCAGCAGCGGATGCTGGGGAAGGAGAGCGTGCAGCAGATTCTGCGGTCGGTCCAGGAGCGCAACGGACCGCCGCAGGTGCTCGTGGCGCTCGAGAAGTTCCTCACAGCGTGTCATGCATCGGGGATGGTCCCGCAGACGTCGAAGAAGCGAAGAGAGCTCCAGCAGCACCACCACCTGCACCACTCGCCGACTTCAGGCCTATGAAGCAACTATCGTAAGGACGAGCGTGTAAAAGTGAGGGAGAAGTAGGAGATCCGTATGCCGTTCGCGATCTCAACTCGGCTCTCGCTCAACGCTTTCACCTGCGCTCGCTTTCTTGCGTCGGCGCTCCAGATCGCATCGATCGGTCGCTATGGGGATCCGCACCGTCCTGCGGAGGTCCGTTCGCTCGAGTGATTGAGCTTTCTCCAGCGCACGCTTCGGTCTACCGCACGAATTCCTGCGAAGTGCGACCGAGTATCAACTTGATGTGGTTCCTCATGTTTATGGTCCGCCGCACCGCCGTTCGGGACTCTCTTGCCCTTGAGGGCTTGTCTGAAGTCGGAAGGCATGAATGACCTCGGCTTTGTCCATCGTGTGGACCACACAGAAAAATCCAGAAGGTCCTTTTTGCTAGCTTGAACCCATTTTTCGTCGTCGAAATGTCACCGTGTGACTCAAAACCTATCTCGACTAAGCGGCGATGTGCTGAGGCGTGTGCGCATGACGGCGCGTTGGACACAGCATACCGCAACAAAGCGACAGCCTCAACTGCAGGTCCATCTGCCCATCTGCCCATCCGCGCGCCGCCCGCATCATTCGGCCGCTGCTTCATTCCCGAATTCACCAACTCGCTCAACGCCACCACCACCACCACCTCTCACCCGCTCGAATGGCCATCGTCAGCAAGAAACGCACCAAGAGCAGTAGCAGCATCAACGTCGAGCGCGGCGTCTGGTCCGCGGAGGAGCACGACAAGTTCCTCGTCGGCCTCAAGATGTTCCCCGAAGGCCCCTGGAAGCTCATCGCCGAGCAAGTCGGTACACGCTCGGCGCGCCAGGTGCAGACCCACGCGCAAAAGTACTACGAGAAGGTCGCGCGCCGTCTGCGCGGACTGCGCAAGGACCGCAAGAAGCTCGTGCGTCCGGAGCACCGCCTCGACGACGACATGGTCTCGCTCTGCAAGGCTGCGGCGAGCGACGCCGGCGGCGCGTCGCTCAGTACTTCTGTGCGTCGCGGTCTCAACCCGGTGTGCATGCCGAGCGCGCCTGCTGCTGTCGGCTCGCCCGCGGGTGTCGATGCGCCAATGGACGACGCCGAATTTGACGCACTGGAGCAACGCGAGCGCGCCGACTCGATCGACTCGATCGACTCGATCGACTCGCTCCTCCACGACCGGGACGACGACAGCAACAGCGAGGTGGAGCTGAGCGACGCGACGGACTCGGCTGCGGACGACTCGGACTCGCTCCTGGACTTCGATGGCTACTGCCTCGACTACCTCATCGAGGTCCTCGGATCGAGCGACTGCGACATCGTCGCATTATGAGGCGCAGCGGAGTCCGCCCGCCCGCGTGCGCCGCCAGCGAGCAAGCGAGCGAGCGGCTCCGACTGAGCTCGTATTTATTAGCTGAGGAGCAGCGCCGTCGTCAGTAGCAGCAGTAGAAGTAGCAGCGCAAGACGCATCGATGTCGTCACGTGCTGCAAGCGATTGCCTCGATGCAAGCCAGGCAGAGCGTAAATTATAGCGCCACCGTGCGCATTTGTCATTCACACACACACACGCGCCTTGATCGTTCTTGCTGCACGCTGTTCGCCCAACGCGCTCGCAATAGCGCAATGTAGTGCACATCTTGCTCGTCGCACTGCAGTCCACACCAGCGCCAAGCAGAGCGCACGTGTCCATCCCCAAGCACAGCCCGCCGTACGCCGTACCATCCGCGCAACTTGCACGCCTGGGAGCCTCACGTAGCAGAGGGCAACCACACGACCAACATCGGTGGACACCGCTAGGTCTGCCTGGACAATGGTGGCGCTTGTTCTTCTTCTCCACACGAGGTGCACGCATGACGCTGCAGGAGTCAACGGCGCCACTTGCACATACACACAGGCAAAGAGAACGCGGAGCTGGTACAGAGTGCACCCAGCACGCATGTGTGCGGGGAGGAGAAGGAGGACGAGCCGCACGCTTCATGCTTCGCGCAGTACCCACTACATTAGTAGCCAAACAGCGACTCGAAGGCACCACCAAGCCGGCATCCGGAGAGCGGAGAACACGGCGCACCACTGTGCATGCGAGCTCATGTGAGGGAGAAAGGTGGCGATTGCAAGAGCGACCGACCTCCTTGCAAGCCATGCGCGGCGTCTAATCTCGCGGCCGTCTAATCCTCTCTTGGTCTGCATACACTGCTTCTCGTGGCAAGAGAGAGCGAGAACGAGGTGCGTGGAGGAGAGCTCAGCACCTTCTTGCGCGTGTTGGGACACTCGAATCACAGATTCGGAGACCACTTCAATAACCAAGGAGACAGTTTGGTGTGTACCGACGATCTGCACCCCACCTCACACATCTTTCTCATCAGAAAAATCGACACCAAGTGCTTTCTGGCACCGAGCATTGTACGCGCACACACGCATGCCGAACTCTTCGAGCCGCCGCTGTATGGGCAGAAACCAACTCGCTAGAGCTGCATGCTTCACGAGATCGAACGATGCGCGCGTTCTGACTTCGACTAAAGCGCGACGTCGTTTGAGCGAATCTTCAGCTCGTGTGACTCTGGAAATTGTGCGGACAAACGAGGAGGTCTCTTGACGAAGAAGCACGACGCTGTCGGGACTTCGCCAGCGGCTTGCACGCAGCAACGCTCTCGGGTTGTCAGCTCAATCCATATCCAAGCAGCAGCAGGAGGATAGGAAAGGATCACCACGTTGGAATGGGTACGCGAACTCGCGCGAGCCACAAACCTCATTGTGTGAGCGTGTGTGTCAGACAGAGGCTCAGACGCAAACGTCAAGGATGGGGGATCTCGACCGCCTTCGAAGGTCACCCACGCAGCGCGAACGTGAAAGAGGTTGTTTTGTGTGTGCCAAGATAGCAGAAGCGAAAGCGCTTCGGCGAACCGGAGGACGAATTGCTTTGGCAACCTGGAGAGCGAACTGCGTGTGCTGGAGTGAATGCCGTCGTGGTGGTCTATGAATTCCTTGCTCTGCTGTCGGTCTCGGTGAGAGCGGCGGTGCTGAAAGTCAATGTTGAAGCAAGATCTTGATGAGACGACAAAAAAGGTGATATTTGGATTTTTCATCCAAAAATCGCAAAAAAATCACACAGAGTGATGGTCAGTGTCGAAGCTTCGACAGTATACATTTTCCAAGAGCCTTTGAATCTGAATCGAAAATGGTTTGCGACGCAATGTGGCTATTCGACCGCCACAATATCGCTATAGGACCATTCAATATGCGCTATGCGACCACCACAAATGCTCTATACGACCAGCACGACAAAAGAGCGAGATGTTCTCGCTTTGTCGGATAAATGGGATGGATGTTCTCACAGGAACTCGTGATATCTTCGGATGACAACAGCGGCCTCCACTTGCTGCTTTTGCTCTGAAGCTCTGCGCCGCTTTGAAATTCCAGAGCTGCCCTGGAGACCCATACTTGATGCTGAAGCACTGCGAGTGCGGTCAAGAAAAGAGATTGCCGTCAAGCGACTCCGCGCTCGAGGTTGCGTCGTGACGGTGGAAATGGCATTGTGTGCACTCGAGCTCCTCGAGTCAGACTCAGAGATCGTCCCGAACTTGGCGTCGTCGTCGTGCTGCGGATCCGTCGGTCGATCGGGCCGGTCCTCCGCTCGTTGAAGTCACACGCTCGCTCGCTCGCCAACACACGGCTCGCAAAGCGCGAACTTCGACGTGTGCAGATGCTTGTATCCATTTCACCCTCTCTGGCAAAGTCGGATCTGCTACACGTGCTATACAAACAACAACATGTCCGTGGTTGCACCCAGATCGAGGAAGAATCGACTAAGCGAACCACAAGTACCACACCGCCAGCGGCGGACGCACGCACCTTTTCACGGAGGAAGACCTCCTTCGCCCAAGCGCCATCGGCGTCGCATAGTGAATGCCTGCCTACTTTCGCGCTCTGAACTCAACTCGCTCGCTCGCTCACAAAATGCTACTTGCTGCACGCGAATTTCGTTCTCGCGAGTGGACCGCCGCCGCACGGTGTGCTCGCTCGCGCACGAAAGGTGTATCCAACGACCGCAGCTTTTCACACGTCAACACGCGCGCCACCACACTGCTGCTGCTGTGTGCAGCCAGCGAACGAAAGACGTCCGCTCGCGACCACCGTGCAGCTCATTTCACAACTCACGAGCTCCAGCTCAAGCGCGTACTCACTCGCCTGCCTGCCTCTCGCCCGCCTCAAGAAGCAAAGCGACACCAAGCACCATCCTCAACCAAACAACCATGAACTTTGCAAGCACCCCAAGCACCACCCGCGGTATCGAGCGCGGTGTCTGGTCCGAGGAAGAGCACGACAAGTTCCTCGCGGCACTCAAGATGTACCCGAAGGGGCCGTGGAAGACCATCGCCGAGCAGATCGGCACGCGATCGGCGCGCCAGGTGCAGACCCACGCGCAGAAGTACTACGAGAAGGTCGCTCGCCGTGTGCGCGTAGGCGGACTGCGCAAGGACCGCAAGAAGCTCGCGCGTCCGGAGCACCGGCTTGACGAAGACATGGCCGCGCTGTGCAAGGTCGTTGAAAACGACGGCACGGTCAGCGCGCGCATCGGCCCGATCCGCAACGGTCTCAACGCTGTGCGGTCGATTCCGAAGGAGGTGTTCACGATGAACCAAGTGTCTGCTCCGCCGGCTGCTACTACAGGAGTTGCCACCACCGCTGACCTAGTGGGCTTTGCGGATCTTCAACCTGCGCCATACCGCCAGAGTCGCCGCGATTCCATCGAGTCGCTCCTCGAAGAAGAAGACGACGACGATGAGTGCGCGAATGCCGCGATGAGCGAGTTCACGGACTCGGACGACAGCGACTCGCTGCTGGGATTCGACGACGCGTACCTGGACTTCCTCGTGGAGATCCTGGATGCCAACTCGTGCAACAGCGATGGCGGCTCGCTCTCGGACTGATGACAAGCAGCACACTACTTTGAAAGCCAGCAGCAACAGCAGCAGCGGCTCGGCACCAACATCTCCTCTCGAGACTCTCGAGATTGCTCGATAGTACCTGTAACCTATGCCCCAACTCTAATGAATGAACTCGTCGATTCGAACGCTTCGTTCTTGTTCTCTTGCTCGCATTGCCTTGCGTATTGCCTTGCGACTTGCGCTGCCTTCGGTGGCACAAGTGTTCTCGTCTCGCCGAAGAAGGACTCTTGGCTGCTACAATACCGTACCACTCGGTGAAGCGTGCGGTCGTCCTTCGGTTCTGTTGATGTGGCTGCGCCGGCCGTGTGGGAATCAGTCCACATTCAGTAAAACACGTAAATACGCCGTCAAAGCTGATGAAGAGGTCAACACGTCCAGCAGTACCATCTATAAGAGTTTTTAAGAAATGTGTGGCTCACACCAACTATATGTGAATTTCACTATGGTATACAAATGCATAGACGTTAACTTCAAGACAGTATCTTAGTATGGAGCAACAAGGGGGCCCTCCTTGGCTCCTTCGAGCCACAATTACTACGAGACGCACCGCTCCACACCGCGCACTCGCGACACCAAATACACACTCTTTCATTTTCCCTCTCATCGACACGACTTGTCTCCTCGTCCTACCCTTCGCTGCCTCTTCGCATCCCCCAACAACAAGAGGTTCGCCGCCGCATCCGCTGATCTCAACACCTGGCGCCTTGTGAAGTAAGCACGTCGTCGGGATGAAGATAGAGCAAGCCTGTGGTTCGACACAAGTCTCCACCCACCACCGCCGCCACGGTCGCTGCTGCCAAGACGACACGACCTCATGAGGCAACCAACCACACAGACGAGTTTCGGTGCACCCAACTCGAAGACTCGGCTCTTGGCATCGCACTGGAAACGCACGATGAGTTCGCTCACCGGTTGCTTCGAGCATGACTCTTGCTGGGTCATACGACACCACTGCAGCCACAGCCGTGCGGCAATGTTTCGCGGGCGGCGATCATCCACCGCTCACGCGCACACACTCGAACAGACACCATTGAAGCGGTCTAGAGCGAACGAGTTCTGTCGCTCATGTCGGCACTGTTGTTGAAGCGGCAATGCTGGCGCAGGTGTGAAGCGACCTTGTGTCACAACAGTAGTCGCAAGGCGCCCGCTGCCTCAAGTTAGAGAGAACATGGTTGTTAGCCACACGTTCGATACCTCCTTGCATCTCCAGGACTTCGAGTGCAGTGAGTGACACGTGGACTGCAGACTGGTATCGCTTCTCAAAGAGAACGAGTGCGAGTCGAAGCACACTTTCAAAGTTCAAGATCTCGGAGACTGCCTGCCACCATGAAGTGGACATCGGTTGCAGCCAAGGCATCAAGGTGAAGATAGAGCAGCAAGAGGATCAAATCTAAGCCTCCATGGGTCACCACGAGGCTCCTTGTTGGAATGGAGTTGACGCTCAAGAGAGATAATCGGAGGTGATAACTTCGCGAAGCAGCAAGACAAAAAAGTCCCCCATTTGCATGCCAGGCGTTCTCTCTCTCTCTCTCTCTCTCTCTCTCTCTCTC
>JAASGU010000765.1:0-12888 GCA_023334365.1 Globisporangium acanthophoron | reverse complement strand
GGATCTGGAGGGTGTTCGCTCTGGTGTTTGAACGCGTTGCGGTTCTGCCAGACGAGTGCGAATACGATGGTGCGCTTGATGTTCCAGTTGAGGAGTATGCCATCGTGGTGTTTTTGCCATCTGCGTCGGAGCGGGAGGTCAAGTCCGAAGAGCGCTTCGTCCCACGAGATCGGTCGCTTTAGCGTCTGCTGCCATTGTCGGAGGACGGGAGTCCAGAGCGCGATGCTGTGTTTGCAGTCCCAGAAGAGATGTTTGTACGTCTCGATCGCTTGACATCCGTGGGTGCAGTGCCGAAGTGCTTGATCTCCATGTTGCCGCCAGAAGAAGTAGTGTGCTGGGAGGATGCGCCACCAGATACGGACTGTCACATCGAGCGTTCGGGGGTCGATGAACTTGCGCAGCGCCTTTGCATGGGCTTGGAGTTGCTTTGGTTGGAGTGCTTCTCCTGGTTCGTGTCGCTGGAGTGAATGTCGAGTCTTCGCTGTCGGTGCTTGGAGTGCCAAATCTCTGCCGAGTTGCTTAGATGGAATGCGCAGGAACCAGTACGTCTTGCGTGTGGTTGATACTCGCCATGGTAGTAGCACTGGTAGGCGGTCAGCGTCATCTCCGAGGAGGTCCGTGTCGACACCGTGAGGGAGTAGCCGATTGAAGACTTGTGTGAGCTGCTTGTACAGGAATCGGGTGTTCTGTGTCTGCGCGTTGGTGAGTTCTTCGGTGCAGTACACCATTGCAGCAAACTCCTCGAGCGTGGACCATCGATACTCAGGTGCGAGGAGGTCTTGTAGAGCGGTGAAGCCGTTGTGCGCCAGTGCGCGGCGCACCGCCGTGTTCGCGGACTTCCAAAGCGGCCGCGGTGATCGCTCGGAGTGGTCGGTAGCGTGGTGCCAGGAGTGCACTTGTTGCACCAGATCGGAGCTGTTAAGTAGAGGCGTTGCCGATCTTCCGGCGGCGAGTGAGTGATGAGTGAATGAATGAATGCGCGTCCAAAGGCGACGACGACGCCGTCGAGGACGACGACGATGACGATGCAAGGCCAACGCAAACGTCGAGTCCTGATACAGCATCGCCTGCGGCAGCAGCAGCAGCAGCAGCAAGAGCACCAGCAGATGATGACACCGGCTCCACAGCAGCTACAGGAGCAGAGACTCTCTCCACTGACGAAGCACTCTTCAGACTCGACCTCCCGCTCCGACGCAGATGGCAAAAGCACCACGATGACATGCTCCTCACCTGGAACATCACGCACAGCATCGTGTTCGCACTCGTCTGGCAGAACCGCAACGCGTTCAAACACCATAGTGAACACCCTCCCGATCCTCGCAGCCAACTACCACTGATCGACAGCCACCGCCAACTTCATCTCCGCAACGCACTCAAGATCGCGAACAACACCGACAACACCGAGCTCCGCGACGGCCTCGTCCGCGAGATCTCCATCTTCATAGCATCACCACTCACCACAGGGATGGTAGAACCTAGCACTGTAGTTTAGCACCACAGCATGGCTGGATAGTTCCTTCTGGCAGGAGAAGAAGTCCGGCCAAGCTTGACAAGTTAGGTACCTCTGCCCATGGCTCCCTGTGATGGATGCACGCACGTGAACACCAGTCTCGTGCCCACTCCAGACTTGGACTTCCTGAACGACATCATGGCGGTCGTGCAGTTCAACGATAGGCACTTCCAATTGATAATAACACTTGGAGCCCTTTAAGTACCAACACCAAGCAAGAACCAACTCCTGAGCATCAAGAGAGGGATCAACTCCGCAGCAACTCGATATCGAAGACGCAGCACTGAAATATCAGTGCTTCCATTGCAACTTTACCAAACAGGATCGGTATCTGCCTAGTTGGCGGCGTTTGCGGCCATCAGCTCCTTCACGATGGTGTTGTAGAGCGAAGCGTGCACGCTCTCGTTGTGCTTCGCGAGTCGCTTGATCGCCTGCGCCAGCGCGCGCACCTCCGCGTCGAACGGAGCCAGCGATGGGTGGACTTGGATCTCCTCGCTCGCCTCACAAAACTGGCCGCTCAGAAGCGAGCTCGCCACACGACCAGCAAACAGGTTGAAAACCGGATTCGCAGAGCCGAACGCACCCTGCAGACGCTGGGACAGCGCTCTGAGCTCCTCGTTGTACTCCATGACATCGCTCGTGCGCTGAGCCTCGAGCTGCCGGACCTCCTCCACGGCTTGGTCGACGAGATGCGCTCCAGAGATCCCAGCCGAAACCAACAGCTCCGACAGCTGCTGGCCGACGCGGCGGAGGAAGTCTCGCGGAGCTGCAACGCGGCGACGTGCAATATAGTCCTGCACCACCACGAGGAGGCTTGAGATGATCGTGATCCGGTCCATCGCGTCGCGGTAGCCACGAATGCGATCGACGTCCATGCGGAACGACTCGGGCCACACACTCGAGCTGCCTTCAATGTACGCCGTGACCAGCGCCATCACGCTGTGCCGGAGAAACTTGGAAAACGCGAGCGAGTCATAGCGCGCCATGCGGTCCTTCTCGTCGAGCTCCAGCGACGCCCAGTAAGACTTGAACTCACTCGCGAGCCACCTGTGTGTCATCTCAAAGCGCGCGCCAGACGACAGCTTCTCATGCAGCTTCTTCTGCTCGTACTCCACTCCGTGGCGCTGCAAGTAGGCACCCAGCATGCCCATGTGGACGTTCACGAGGTCCACGCGAATGTCTTCGACTTTCTTGAGTGCGAACGCCAGAAAGTCCACCAGCACTCGAACAGCACTGAGCTCAGGAGCACTCGCATCCGCAGCTTGCAGCGCTGCAACGCTGGCCTCGAACGCGCGCAGGAACGCTTGCGTCGCTTCGTTGCGCGCTGGCGCCTCTGCCTGCAAAATCGTGTGCACGACGCGCACGCAGCGCTCCTTGATCTGCCCAAAGTTCGCCGTAGGGTTCTGCATCAGAGCCTGCAGCGTGCTGCTGTCCAGCGCGTGGTTCACGCTCCCCACCAGTTCGGGACGCATCGCGACGACAGTCGCAAACTGCGCACGGAGCTCCTCGGCGCGCGCGAGCAGCGTCGCGATGTCGTTCGCCGCGACAACCTGGTCCCAGAACGCCTTGATCATCGTATCTCGGATCCTTGCCGCCAGTGACGACGCGCCTCCTGCACCGTCATCGTCGGACTGCGGCGGGACCCGGAACTCCGGATTCATGATCAGTTCGTGCACGAGCTTCTCGTCGGACAGGAACGACTCGAACTGCGCTGGAGGCACTGACTGGTGGTCGTGAGTGGCGTCCTCCGTCTCAGCACTACGAGTGACTGGAGAGGCTTCCGATGCTTGGCGCTCGTCGTCGTCCGACTCGGATTGCTCGCTTCCCATCTGCTCGTCTTGCTGCTCGACGCTGCGCTCGACTGCTTCGACGCGGGCTGCCGCGTCGTCCCTGCCGAGAACCTGCGCGAGCGCGCTCTTGAGCTGGTTCAGCTGCTTCTCCGTCTGGAACACCAGCTGGTGCACGCCGTCGCCCTCGTGCGCCGTCTGCGTGGCCACGTACCGCTGCTTCATCACGTAGATGTCGTGGTACGAGCGCAGCATCTCGGCCGCGAGCCGCTCAGCGTCGCGGTTCTTCCAGCGCGAGAACGACTCGAAGTAGAAGCAAAAGTGCGCCTCGAGGCGCGCGACACACGTCTTGAGCTCGCGCGCCGTGCCGCTTGCCAGCAGCACGTAGATGCGCAGCATGTCCTTGTGCATGGCGCGCGCGGCAAACGCCAGGCGGTCGCACTGCCCGCTCTCCATGATCTCGCCCGGGTGGAATGCGATCATCCCGGCCATGAGCAGCACGCGGAACGACGCGCCGCCGCTCTTCGGGCTGTCTCCCCCGCGTGTGCCGGGCGACTGGTTCGCGGCGCTCGGCAGCAGCACGCGCAGCACGGACAGCGCCGCGCGCGCGAGCTCGCGGTCCTGCAGCAGCTGCATGCTCTGCTCAAAGTTCTTCGCGGCGATCTGCTGCCAGCACTGCACGACGCGCGCGACGTGGCCGGCGACCGCGCGCAGCGAGCCCGCGGTCTTGCGCGCGTCCACGTGGCGCCGGTACCAGCGCTGGATGAACTTGGCGCGCGCGACGCGGTCCTTGACGCTCTCGACGCTCTGCCAGCGCTCCGAGAGGCGGCGCACCATGCGCTGCGTCTGCTCCTCGCGGCGGCGCTCGGCCTCGCTGAGCTGCTGCTGGAGCAGCGAGAGTGTGCGCTCGCTGCGCCGCTGGCGCGCTTTCTTCACGCTCTGCACCTTCTCTCGCACGAGCGCCACCCGCGTCTTGAGCGACTGCTGCGTCTCTTCAAGCTGCGCGCGGCGGCGCTCGTGCGCCACTTCGACCTTGCGGCGGCTCGCGAGGAACACGTGCGCGCGCTGGTCGCGGCGCTTGGCGTGCTGCTCGCGCGCCACCTGCTGCGCGTGCAGCACGCGCTCGCGCGCCGACGTCTCTCGCGCGCGCTGCTTGGACACGCGCACCTCCGTGGCGCGCGCGATGCGCGAGTGCATCTGCGCCGCGAGCTGCTCGGCGCTGGTTGTTGCATGGGAACTAGCGGCGGCGGCGGCGGTCGGCTGCCTGGACGCGCGCGCTTCGAGGCGCAGCTGGCACTTGCTTTTCTTCTGGTTCACCATCGCGTGGACTCAGGACAGGATGGTCGTCGGGGAAAATGAAGGACGGGCTGGGTGCTGTTGCTGCTACTGACTGCTGGCTGGTGCTGATGTGCGCGGTTGATGGCGAATTCGCGAGTGAGGAGGCGGATCCGCTCGTCGGCGCTTGCTCGGAGGACGATGGAGGAAGGATGTTGTTGCGACAGCATGTAGAGGACGGAGGGCATGGTGGCGCGAACCGGCTGGCAGAGCCTCTGTGGTAGCCGCGAACTGCAAACACCCCTCCCAGCTGCTGCTGGGGACTGCGAGAGAATCGGGCTAGGGGCTTCTCGAGGGAGAACATGCCTGGCGCACGAAGCTCGTCTTCATTTGCAGCACATCGTGCAAGGTTCGACTTCCGCTCTTCGCTTCTTCACACGTACGGTAGACCTCGAGCTGCCCTCGCAACTTCTTCACTCGATCGAGAACTGCACGCTCACGCGAAGTTTCTCGCCGAGCGCGATCTTCACGCCGTTCTCAATCAACACGATCTCCGAAGCGGCGTCGCCGAGTGGTTCGTTGGTCGCGACCGGCAGGCGCTCGTGGAACGCGTGGAGCAGGTCCATGAGCTGCTCAAAGTTCCTCCGCTCCGTGCGAGAGGCGTGGAACATGAGAAAATCGCCGACTGATACTCCAGTTGTGTCGACATCCGGACGAGCTGGTGGAGTTGGCGATGACGGTGGCGGTGGTGCTGCTGCCGACGCTGACGCGGAACCGCTTTGCTTAGTTGGCGATACGCTCGCAGCATTCGCAGGAGGCCGCAGCTCCTGAACGAACCTACGGCACCAACCTCCCGAGTCAGTGCCGATCATGTGATATCTTAGATATATCAGAACATCGTACCGGATGAACTCATGGTACCTGATCTTCGTGGGCGAGCTGGCGGGCGAGACCGCAAGGAAGAGCGCGAGCACTTTGATCGCCTGCTCGGCCGAGAGCTTCAGCGGTCCCGATTTCCCACGCAGCACGTGAAGGAACTCTGCACTGATCCGATCGTCAGCGGATGCCCACTGATAGCTCCAACCATGGACGAGCGCACCTCGCTCAGGGATCTCGCCGCACTTGGCTTGGTGCAGCTTGGAGTCGTACTTTTCGAACCGGTGCTTTAGAAACTCACTCCACTCGGCTCGCGACGACTCGATCGTTAGCGGGAGGAACCCGAGAAGGAATCGCTTGAGCTTGCGCCGTTCGCGCGAGTGCTGTGGGTTCTGACCGTAGCGTCTGCACCACAGCGACGCTTGTCAGAAGCATATGCAAAAGCTCGCGCGAGGAATGCACGGGAACGCACTGAAGAAAGCTCGTGTAGCTGATGAGACCGTCGCCTTTCGTGCGTGGGAAGCGCGAGAGAATGGAGCTCAGCACTGCCGGCGAGATGTCGACGCTGCACTTTTCGAGGATGCGATGGAAGTCTGCCGAGAACAGGTTACAGGTTTCAGATCATCACCGACAAGACGAGTGTTCGACACGTCGCACCTTCTTCGCAAAGAACCCCAGACTTTGCGGCGTCGGTCGCCTCGGCGAGCTCAAGAAACACCTCGGCACCGGTGGTCGCAGATCTCGGCGTGTCGGTCGAACCGTCTGAGGGTTCGTCTTGCTGGAGCTGGCAGAGAAACGTCTGCAGTCGCTTCTCCGCTGCAAGAAAGTCGGCGCCGAGGTTCGACGACGAGCTCGTGCGGTTCCCGATCTTTGCAGGGGAGAAGTCGTTGCCGCCGCCTCGTTGAGGTGAACCAAAGCCTCCGCCGTCACTGTTGATGCCACCAGCACTACCATCTGATGAAAGAGACGCGTCGCTGTCCAGATTGCAGATGACGCCCATTTGCTCGTAGTCGATGCGGTGACGCCTCGCTCTTTTCTCTTCACCACGCTTCTGAGCCTTGGGTCTCACTGCATCGCTGCTCTCTGGTTCTCCCCGCATGCGGATGTTCGAGAGTAGGAACTCGGTTTCTGCTCGTGTCAGCGGAGTCTTCAAGCGGGTGAGGAAGCTGTCAAGGAAGACCCGCTCGTCGAGATACCCTTCGCCGCCCTCGTCCAAGTTGAACAGCGTGTCCTGAACGCCGAGGAAGCCGTCAGATTTGGCGCCAAACACGCCGCGAAGCAGCTTCTTGCGGATGCTCTGCGTGAGCACTCGCTGCGCTTCCAATCGTTTGTCGACGCGGATCTTGGGTTTCGCTTGTGCCGTCGCAGCATCCGACTCGCTCATACCCTCTTCGTGGCTCTGTTTCTCGATGAGCCAGTTGCGTCTCTTTTGCGGACTTCCTGCTCTGCGCGGAGATCGAGCTGCTCTCTGATTGTCGCGAGGCTTCTTCGACTTTGTTGACTCACGAGACTGCTTCGTTGCACTGAGTGCTGCGCAGAACGCGACGTAGTCGAACCGACGGGTCTTGGAACCACGAAACCCGTCGACCAGCACCTCGTAGTCGCTTCGTTGAGTACAGGACACATGTTAGTCGGCGACGTCGCGAGTGTGCTTTCTCGAGTTGTCGGACCGGCAAACAACGTACACGCGCTGCTTCCGACAGTCTGCTGGAACGAAAGCGCTCACGAGTTCGCACACTTCGTCCCTAACATATCAAAGGCGGTAGATACAACTCAGAGCTAGATACCGAAGAGAGATAGCAGCACTGGGACTCGTTCTCGCGTATACGCACGCAGTCGCCGCGATCGCCCCTCTGCGCTTCGGATCTGCATCCTGGAACCTCCGAAGTAGATCTTCACCTGATGCTTCGAGAACGTCCTTCAGCTGCCGCAACTCGC
This sequence comes from Globisporangium acanthophoron, assembly GCA_023334365.1. Lineage (NCBI taxonomy): Eukaryota > Oomycota > Peronosporomycetes > Pythiales > Pythiaceae > Globisporangium > Globisporangium acanthophoron. The sequence continues at coordinate 5,502 of JAASGU010000765.1, read as the reverse complement.
GCTCGAGTCTGCGTTGCGTGGATCCTGGCGCAGAGCTGTCTTCGCTTCGCATCCGTGCGTCTTCCTTCCTTCCTTCTCGTTCTCCCTCGAGGTTCGAGTTCGGATCGAGTGTCGAACTTGGTGTAACCGCACTCTAACCTATCTAACCGCATTGCATAAACTATGATATAGACTTAAAATATCAATTATTATCGCATTAGATTTCAAACTCGAAGAAGAAGAAGTGAAGGAAGAAGAAGCAGACGACGAGCGGTGCCATGAAGAAGAAGGCGAGCTCCGCGGCCACGGCGCCCCCTCTCTCTATGACCTTCTCGGTGTGTGGCGCAGCTGACGCGTCGTCTCCTTTGCGCGCACACAGGTGCTGCTCATGGGCAAGTCCGGCTCGGGCAAGACGTCCATGCGCTCGATCATCTTCGCCAACTACCTCGGTGCGCTCGCTCGACTGGGACTTTGTACGAACCGACTGCGAGGACGCAACTGACTGTATGTCTGTGTATCTGAGAGCAGCGCGCGACACGATGCGCCTCGGACCCACGTGTACGTGCAGCAGACGAGTGCCATGAGAGCCGCTCCTGCTCACCTCTCACGCTCTACTTGCTGCGGCGCAGTGGACGTGGAGCACTCGCACGTGCGCTTCCTCGGGAACCTCGTGCTCAACCTCTGGGACTGCGGCGGGTGCGTGCATGCGCATGTGTACGCGTAACATGCGCTGCTTGGCGGCTGCTGATACCGTCGCGCTCGCAGCCAGGACGCGTTCTACGAGAACTACTTTGAAAGCCAGCGCGACCACATCTTCCGCAGTGTGGAGCTGCTCATCTACGTCTTCGACATCGAGAGCCGGGAGATCGACGTACGCGTTGTGTTGCGGATGGTGTGGCTACCGATGGTGCGACGCTAACCGACGAGCCTCTTGTGCACTTGCAGAAGGACATGGCGCACTTTGACGGATGCCTCGAGGCGATCGACCAGAACTCGAGCAACGCCAAGGTGTTCGTGCTGATCCACAAGATGGACCTCGTGCCGGAGGAGCAGCGCGAGCGCGTACGAGTTCTTCTTCCACGGCTGCTCGTCGGAATCACTCACAGACCGCGTCTCACGCTCCGCTGTGGCTGCTGCTGGTGCCCTCGCAACAGGTTTTCGAGCAGAAGAAGGAGATGGTGCTCGCGCGCACGGGCGCGCTGCCGACGGTGTGCTTCGGCACGTCGATCTGGGACGAAACGCTCTACCGCGCGTGGTCGTCGATCGTGTACTCGCTGATCCCGAACATGCAGGACCTGGAGAAGCACCTGAACGACTTTTGCTCGATCTGCCACGCCGATGAAGTGGTGCTCTTTGAGCGCGCGACGTTCCTCGTGATCTCGCACGCGACGCACGCGACCCACCGCGACATCCACCGCTTCGAGAAGATCAGCAACATCATCAAGCAGTTCAAGCTCAGCTGCAGCAAGACGCAGGCGCAGTTCCAGGGTATGGAGGTGCGCAACTCCAACTTCACGGCGTTCATCGACTTCTTCACGACCAACACGTACATCATGGTGATTACGTCGGATCCGAGCATCCGTACGTACCTGCGTTCTGCGTGTCTCCATCGGATGTGTGGCGCGAGGTGCTTACTGGGAACTGACGATGACCAACTCTTCGTATGTATGATCAGAGCCAGCAACGATCCACCTGAACATCAAGTCTGCTCGCCCCGTCTTCGAGAGCTACGTCCAGCAAACGAGCTAAGGTGGCAGTGCATGAGAAGAGTAGTGTTGGCTGCTTCTGCGCTTGTGGAGCAGCGCAAGCGGTGCTATCGGTAGCAGTCCGCTTGCCTTGAGGTCGTTTGGCTCGATACATCACGACAATCTGACAGCGTTCCAGGATACACGAGTACATTCGCGAGCCTCTCTCACTCCACACGAGCGTAGTCGATCCTATCTCGCTGTTCAAGCTACTGTTCCTAGCATATGCAGGTGGTGAGGTGGCAATCTTCTTCTGGTAGCATCGTGCTACTCGCAGCTCGCTGGAGCCGCGCTCCGCAGTAGCTGCGAGAGCACAAGACGCAGCTCCCGCCACTCGCCACTGGGCTCAGCGTCTTCCTTCTCTGCTTCGTCGTCGACGTCTTCCTTCGAGTCGTCGTCGTCGGTGGTGGTGGCGGTACGGCGTGTGGCTCCTTTCCGCTGATCCGCTCGCATCTTCTGACGACGACTTGCAGTTCGCCGCGCGTCGTGAGCGTCCATCGTACTGGCAATCTGCTGAACAACTTGGCGGAGAGCGCTGCTGTCGAATGTACGGCACTCGCTCGGCGCGACCTCCGAACGCCAGGAGTGCTTCGTGGCCTTGCCGTCTGCTGGAAGAAGCAGGTTGTAGAGCACTTTGCACGCGATGCACGTCATGTCGACATCGTCCGTGGCCGCGCACTCGACGATGCCGAGCAGCAAGGTCCGCACGTCTCCACGGTTTGCGTCGTCATCGCTTCTGTCATCTCCATCGGCATCCAAACTCTCGAGCTGAACACGGAGCAGTTGCTGTCGAGTAGGCTCGTCGAGCGCAGCGTTCATCAGCACCCCGCAGACAGTGTACACGACCTCGCGGTTGCTGTGGTCGAGCAGCACGACGAAGCAGTCGAGGACCTTGTGCTCGCTCACGTACGCAAGCACGTCCTTGAAGCGCGTGAGGTTCCCGAACGCGCGCGCAGCCTCCACGACAGCCTCCTCGTTCCGGTCGAGGAGGATCTTCGAGAGCAGCGACGTGATCTCCAGGCGGTTGCCCTCGATGAAGCTCGTGCCAGTCGACACTTGTCCTGAAGAGCTGTAGTAGGACAGGTTCGTGATGCAGCTGACGATGTTGAGCATGAGCTCTTCATCTCCGTTGCGCTGCGCCAGATCCAGCGTCTCGAGGAGAATCGACATCTGCGAGCTGCAGCTGTTGAGCTTCGCACCGACCTCGGCGTTGATCGCGAGGTTGGCGAGCACGCGCACAAGCTTCACGAGCACCTCGCCGCTCTTTGCTTCGTCAAGTTCATCCGGAGCCTCGCTGTTTTGCTGCTGGAACTTGGTGTACTGGCGCGCATAGAACTGCAGTGCGTGCAGCAAGACGTCGATTCCACCGCGGCAATCGAACGCGATGCACACGCGGTTGCGATCGTTCCCAGCGCACAGGTTCCCCAGCACGAAGAACATGCGGATGAGCAGGATGTCCTGGAAGCGAGTCTCCGGTCGCTGCTGCTCGGAGAACGAGAGCGACTCGTTCTGCGCACCATCGACGACCGCCATGAGGTTGCGCATATTCGCAACCATGTTCTGGTTGATCTGCGCTCGCGGCTGCTCGTGGAGTGTGAGTTTGCTCAGGATACGCGACACGTTCCCCATGAGCTCCATGTGTCCAAGGAACGCAGGCACGAGCAAGCACAGTCGCACGAGGATCTGCGCTTCGAGGAACTGCTTGTGGTAGCTCTTCGTGATCGAGAGGTTGCGCAGCACGCCTGTGGTCTGGATCAGGAACTGCGCGACTTCTTTCGCCTGGAGCGAGTCGCTCGCACGCCAGCGCAGCGTGTCGCTCAGGATCGCGATCGCGCCGTTCGTTGCGAGGAGCTTGAGCATCTTGTCCTCGGCGTTCGACGTGTTCTTCAGCGTGCCGGCAATATAGATGAGCACTTTCGTCGGGAGCACCAGGAGGGCGGAGTCGAGTTGCAGCGGATCTTCCTGGTCAGAGGATGACCGCTCTCGACTGGCGGCGTTCACTCGCTTCTTCTTGGCTTTCGGGTCTCGAGACGACTCGCTGGTCTTGGCGATGACATCGAGCGCAGCCTCGACGAACTGGACATTGCAGAAGGCAGAGTCGTTCACCGCCTCCTTGCTCAGCATGAACAGCAGCTTGCTCACCAAGATCATCTGCTGCACCTGGCTCGAAGTCGGCGTATCCTTCGTTCTGCCACGGTGACTCGCAGAGTAGAGCTCGAAGAGACAAGGCGCCAACGCCACGACGCACTCTGCAGAGTGGCTCCACTGCTCCAAGAGGGTGCTCGCGATCGCTTCGAAGAGCTGCAGAAGGAGCTCATGGACTTTGTCGGCCATCATTTGGCTGTTGCTGCTCGACAAAAAGAACGAGCTCAGGTGCAGCAAGGAGGTGACCTCGGCGCGCAACTGATCGATCGCTGCTGCTGGTTGGGATCGGTCGGACAGTGAAGAGAGCTCTCCAAGCGCACGTTCGGTCGAGGCATACGACTGGTACAGCTGATCCTGCTTGTCGAGAGTCGCAGACAAAACCAACGATGAGCTCGATCCTACATCGTGTGCGGCGACTCAGCCCAAAGTGGCGCGTACCTGTGACGGCAGCTCCAGAGACGCCTCGAGGTGGTCGTCTTCACCGTGTGTATCCGAGTCTGCATCACTGTTTGGGTCGTCGCGGATGCTTGGTTTCGAGGTGTCACGTGTGCTTTCGCTTGGTGATAAGAGTGGCGCATGCACGAGCTTGAGGTGGTTCGACGACGCAGTGTCTTGATCGCCCTCAGGACCATTCCAGGACGGTGCCTGGGAGCTGGTTGCTGCCGGCGTCGACGAGTTCTTCTTCTTCGACGAGCTGCTGCGCGGAGGGAGCATCGATGCCGAGGGAGCCGAGACGGACGGCGTGCTGGGTGCCTCTGGAGCGCGACTCTGCTTTCGCTGCAGCTCCTTTTGCTCCGTGACTGTGTAGGACGAGCTCGGTCGCGATCCGGGACGGTAGTCGTCTCCATGGAAGAGCGGACGCGCAGTCGAGCGCGGCGTGTACGGACGCGACGGGTTCTTCAGGGACGCCCGCGCCTGCGAGTCCATTGATCATAGCGTCAGGTGCCGTATCTCCGAAGTCTACTCCGCCTTCCATCCTACGTGACGAACCTGAGAGAGCACGTGAGAGATCCCGCCGCGAGCGATGCACGCCTCCATGGCGTCAGGAGGAGGAGGAGGTGCCGGAGGTGACAGGTGACTCCGTAACGAGCAAAGTTATCAATAGAGGAAGCGAATTCATGTTGTCTACAAGACGACAACTCGTAGAGGAAGCGAAGGCAGGAAGGACTTGCTGTCTACAAGCGCCATAGGTGATTCCCAACCAGCGCATGGTAGCTGCGCAAGTTACCTTCGTCCACCAGCACTTCCAGCAACACCAAGCACACCATTTTGACTTGCCACACCTCGTTCAGGAAGCCAAGGCATCACTGAACAACGATCGATCCCTTTTGGTTTTCAGCGAGTGGTCAGGCAAAGAAAACTGCAAAATAGTATCGTTTAAGAGGGGAACAGTGATAGATTTCCATAAGTGCAAGTAGATTAAAAAATGCTCGCAGCAGTCCGCGTGGGGAAATTCAAGAATATCGAATGAAGGTCGAATTTATTCCGGAAATCATACCTTCTCGGCCTTATGGCTAAGATCAAGTGTAGTATCTGTTCTAATCAGTGTGAAAACTGATTACCGGGTGATAAGCCCGGTTTTATTTTCACATTCATTTTTAACAGTGCTGGGTCTCTTGTAAGCTTGCTTGCT
>JAASGU010000764.1:0-12901 GCA_023334365.1 Globisporangium acanthophoron | reverse complement strand
GCCGTCCTGCTTCTTGATGAGATCAGCGAGCGTCATGGCGTACTTGTGGAAGATCCCCTCCGTGAACGTCTTGAAGTTGTTGGTCGTGAACACGCGCGTCGCGACCTTGCGCTGGAGCCGCCACATCGCGCCGCCGTCCTTCGTGTGCGCGTGGTTGATACCGAGGAACGACTTGCCAAACACCTCGCCCGCAGACGCGAGGAAGTGGTCGGACTTGACCCAGTTGTTCACGTTCGTCGAGAGCACGTGCTCGACATCGGCCGGGTCGTTCGGACCAGGTAAGGCGTCAGCACCCTCGAGATGCGCAGCCTCTGTCGGATCGACCGCAGCGCCGCGAGTGCGACCGTGGAGAGCGCCACCAGCGCCGCTGCACTTGCGATCTGCGCGGGCGACGTGTTCGTGAGGGCCGGCGGAAGGACGAGCAGCGCAGTCGATCAAGAGAGGGCCGAGGAGCATGGGGGCAAGTTGGAGTGTCGAGCGAGATTCCACCGAGCTTCCCACACAAAGGAACACATGCACTCCACACTGCTCTGACTGAGATCGGAGAGCGCGATTGTGAATCGAGGAGACACATGCGCACGGTTTGGTGCATCAAGATCACGTGCTTGAAGTATGTTGGGATTCCCGCGGTCATCTTGGTGCGAAGGTCGGCGCAGCCTTGTGTCTTGCAGAGTCGACTTCAAGACGAACGATACATGAAGGTAAGGGGCGAACTTAGTGAGAACTTAGCATATACTGCTATCAAATATCGTTAATAACAAATTGGAGTTGTTAATACAAATTGTAATAATAAATTCAAACCGCACTTTGCGAATGCTCCCTCTGATCGCGTCAATGCGAACTTTCCCTCAGTCTCCATTTACTACGACCAAGAGTGCAAGACGAGCGAGCAGGTGGCGCGATGGAGGAGCTGCAGTCCAAGGACGTCGAGTTCTTCTCGATGGAGAACATGAAGCACAACGAGAAGGTCGTGGACTTCGTGTACACGTCCATGTGCGTGATCGCCGGCTGCATGGCGGGCATCCTCGGGCTCACGGGGCTCGCGGGCTTCGCGTTCCTGGCCGCCGCGTACGTGCTCACGGCCGTCGCCGTGTGGGTCTTCAAGCTGCAGATGCGCGTCAAGGTCTACTTCAACACGAGCACGCTGGCGTTCATCTTCAGCGGCGTCTTCTCGCAGGCGCTCTCCTTCATCCTCTTCTGGACGCTCTCGTACGGGCTCGTGCATATTTATTAGCCGCCGACAAGCAGCGTGGATGGATGTGAGCGCGACGAGATGTGTACGAAGCACAAGAGCATGCGCCTTCGATTAGAGAACGAGCTAATACACCATATCCCTCCCCCCCTTCCCTTCCCTTCCCCACGACAAGAACACCACACCCGACGGAACAAACGCCACTCTCTCTCTTGTGTGTGTGTGTGTGTCTGCCTACTAATCCCGAACGCTCGTCACTTGCCGCCCGCCGCTCGGAGCTTCTGCTGCATGACGAAGACGACGCCCTCGAGCATCTGCCGCTTGGTCTCGAGCACCTCCTTGAGCGAGTCCGTGTTGCTCTGCAGGAACTCGACCTTGCGGTCCATGAACTTGCGCGCGTCGTCCACGCTCTGCTCCACGAAGTAGCCCGTGCCCACGTCCACGAGCACCTCGCGCACGTCCGCGAGCGTCCCGGGCACGAACATGGACGCCGTGAGCGGCACGAGCACCTCCTTGTCGGCGTTGCCGGCGTTCAGGCTGCGCAGCGCCTCCTTGGACTCGGCGAAGCGCGCCTGCGCCTCACGCAGCCCGCCGAACGACGCCGTGAGCTGCTGCAGCTCCGTCTCCAGCTGGCCCTTGAGGTTGTTGAGCTGCTCGAGCGACAGGTCGACCAGGTTCACCTCGCGCCCGCTCTCCGCCATGCTCGCTCGTTTGCTGGTGGTGTCGTCACTTGCTGGCTGGCTTGGGATCTCGCCCGCCAATTATTGTATGAGCCACACTTTGTGACTTGATTTCAGTATGACCAGAGAAACCCATAATGAAGAAAACGAGGAACATCCGCTCTATTCGTCGTCGCTCTCGTCGTCGGCTCCAAGGAAGCTCCAGAGCTTCATGGCCACCTCTGCCGCGCGCTGCCGTCGCTGCTCGTCCGTGAGTGTATCGCCGCTGTCGCGCACGCGCCGCACCTCCGAGATCAGCGCGCTGAACTCCGCCATGTCGACGTCCTCCTCCTCCTCCTGCATCGTCGACCGCTGGTTGGCAGTCGACGCAGTGCTGTCGCGAGCACTGTCGGTCGCCTCCGTGATCTCCAGCGCGCGCAGAAGACTCTGCAGCTTCTCGTCGTCCTCCTCGTCGCCCTCCGCGGCAGCATCACGCTGGTTCGAGCGCGTCGAAGAGGCAGCCGCAGTCTTCTGCTCGTCTGCCGCATCGGGGGTCGCCAGCGCAACGCTCACGTTCGCGAGCTCTCGCAGTCCGCTGTCGTCCACCTCACTGTGAGCGCCGCCGCCTTGCCCGCCAGAGCTCATCACCATCGACGCCCACATGTTGCACTGCAGCGCCTCCAGCACGCGCTCCATGCCGCGCTTCTCGCGGTCGTCGGTCGCCTGGTTGTCCCCACCTTCGTCCTCCGAGAGCTTGACGAGCTCGAATTCGTGCTCCTGGCACCACGACTGCAGCTCCTCGACGAGCCGCGCGGCCGGAGTCGGTATGTGCGCCGCCACGTTCCGCGCCACCAGCAACCGCACGTCTGGCTGCTCGCGCGCCGCCATCTGCGCCAGGAAGCCGCGCACATGCCGGAAGCTCTCGTCGCGCGCAGCGTCCACCACGCCGACCAGCGCTTCGAAGCCTTCAGCCGTCAGTGCGGCGGTCAGCGCGTTCTCGCGCAAGCACCGCACGTGCACATCCACCGTCGCGCTGTAGTACTTGGTCGCGAGCGTCAGCGGCTGCGCGAGCGCCGACGCATCCGCTTTCTGGCCGCAGAGCGCGTGCAGGCGCGTCACCACGTCGGAGCGCAGCGCGTCATCGGAGCCGACCACGAGCATGCGCGAAGACGCACTGGCAACATCCTCCTCCATGATGCTTCGCCTGTGATGTGAATTTCCGACTCTTCCGCTAAAGTGCGGATGCGGAATAGCGTGGGTCACCTGGATTTCGAGTCATATGACCGTATTGGAGCATTAAATCCGGATGCGGCACGTTAATGAAGAAAATATCCTATTATAAGGTATACACTAAGTGGCATAGATTCGTTGGTTGGAAGCGCGAGCTTGAACGCGACAGACAAGATGAGCGGAAGTGCTCATTTCGCGAAGGTCGAGAGGAAGCTAGCGCTCTGGAAGCGATGATATATGCGTGTGTATGTGTGTGGCTATGTATGTGTGAGAGTGAACCGCCCTCCCTCATGACTTCCAATCACCCACGACGCACTTGCGTGACTGCGCCTCACAGAAGCGCCTCTGTACTCCTTGCAGAGCGCGCTTTTTCATAGGCGCGAGAGCGACCTGGCTTGCCTGCTTTCATGCCGAGAGCTTCCCCCTCTTGGCGTGCAACATTTGTGAGCCGACATATGATCACTGCTGCCTACTGTGTTGACTGTGTACTTCATTGTCTGCGTGCGCGCATGACCTGCATGGAGAGTGCGGGTAGCACGTGTGCCACGACGACCGCAAATAGGCGCCATGTCTTCTTATGCGCGCTTGTCCAGCAGCGCAACGTGGCTGCCAGGCTAGGCAGATCGACGCCCAGCCTTGAGGTCGCACAGCACGCCCACAATCGGAAGCGCGCCGTCCTCCTCAAGCAAAAGCGATGCCTCGACAGTTCAGCTTCGACGAGGTGGAGCTGCACAACTCGGAGCACGACTGCTGGGTCGTGCTCGGCCCCATCGGCGGCAAGAAGGTCTACGACATCACGGCGTTCCTTGAGGACCACCCGGGCGGTCCAGAGCTGCTGCTCGACCTCGCGGGCCAGGACGCGCATGAAGAGTTTGAGGTGAGGTGACGCTCTCAACCCTGTCAGCCTACGACTCCCTCTCGACGATGGCCTAATGCGAATGCTGAATCCAAGGACATCGGCCACTCGCGTGCCGCTCGGGAGATGCTGCAGGAGCTCTGCATCGGCGAGCTCAAGTTCGACGGTGAGGCGCTCGCGAGACGAGAGGCGCGCACGCTGGAGCGCCGCTCGCTGCTGCTCACACAGTCGCCGGCGGTCGACTTGATCAGCCCCGCCAAGCCCCGCCGACGGCACCCACTTGCTCGGCTTCGGCGGTCACTGAGCGCGCGGGCGCTGGCGGCGCTCGGCGCGATCGTGGTGCTCGGAGCGCTCTTGCGCCATGCATCGTGGCGGCCCTCTCCAGTTACTAGTTAATAGGCGACATGTACGTGGCAGTTGATGAGATGCCTGATGTGCGGCGAGGCCAATGGGCGCGCAACACGTTGCGCGCGTCAGCGCATCGTCCAGTTAGGCAAGCGTCTTGTCCCGAGGAGCATCTACTTATCGTTGACACTCGACCGATGAGATAGATTCCTACAGCATTTCACGATCCAAGATCGCGAGATACATCTCAGCCCGAGCAGTGAACACGCCACGTTCATGCCTGACGAGCGAGCGAGTGGCGACGCCACGTATGCCGAAGATCGATGGGCATCATGGGCCGATCCAAGCAGTCGAACCTGGAACCTGTTCCAGGTCGAATTTCGCCAAGCGAGTCGAATGGCTACCTGATAATGGCTGCTGGGACACCTCTTGACACCTCTCGCGTATGTGTCGACGGTCTCCGACTTCCAGTTCTGCTTGGGGCATCCTTCAGAGCTCAGCTCTGAACATCCTTCAGAGCTGACTCTGAAGGATGATGGCGCTGGGTCCTGGATGCAGGACGCAGGACAATGCGTACGTTGCTTGGTTGCAGCAGACTACCTGTCTGGTGTCCTGGTGTACCCAACGCACGTTGTGTGCGTTGGTACCGTGCGACAATATGCTCAGCATGGCGACGGTTTATCAAACCCCTCGTCGCCCACGGCAACCGCCGTCACATTCGGCGACCTTCTCGAACACGCGCGCGCGCGCGTTCAAGTCATTTTGACATTCGCAGTCAAGAACGAACGCCGCCGCCTCCACGATGCCAAGCATCATCACAACGACTGCGGCCAGCAACAGCAGCACGAGCCCACTTGCCTCTCACGTCTCGACGCGCAAGTCGCCGTTCGTCGTCGCGCGTGGAGCGCTAAAGCACCCGCACCCACACCACAACAAGTTCAAGCAGTCGCCGACGCGCCGCCCGCAGACGTTCGCCGACTTGTCCGCCCGCCCGCCGCCCGCTGCTCCGAGCGCGATGGCTTTCTATCGCTCCAAGACCCAAGCCGAGCTTGTGGCGAACTTGCGCACGGCCGGCGTCGTGCGCTCGGACGCTGTCATCGACACCATGCTCGCGACGGACCGCGCCAAGTACATGGCACAGGGCGAGACGCCGGACGGCGGCCACGTCGGCGAGCTCGACTGCTACGCGGACTCGCCGCACCCGATCGGCTTCCACCAGACAATCTCGGCGCCGCACATGGTGGGTCACGACTCCTGCCGCTGCTGCTTGGAGATACATGTTCTAGACTGCCGGTAACTGACTGCCTCGAACGACCGCTCTGATGTGATGGTGGTGATGTGAGAGCAGCACGCGCATGCGCTGGAACTCGCGTACGAGACGGTCAAGGACGTGAACCACCCCCGGATTCTGGACGTCGGTGCCGGCTCCGGCTACCTGACTGCGAGCTTCGGGCGGTTAGTCGAGCAACAGCACGGCCGTGTGTTCGGGATCGAGATCGTCTCGGGCTTGGCGCAGTTCGCGATGAAGAACGTCCAGAGCGCGGCCCCGGAGCTGCTGGACTCGGGCGTCGTCTCGGTGCACTGCTGCAATGGCTGGGACGGACTCCCAAACGAAGCACCGTTCCACTTCATCCACGTCGGCGGCGCGACCGACGAGCCGCCACAGGCGCTTATGGACCAGCTCGCGGACGGTGGGCGGCTCGTGATCCCGCTGGACGAAGAGCGCGGCGGCCAGATGCTCGTGGAGATCACGCGCAACGGGAACTCGTTCTCGCAGCGGAAACTCATGGGCGTGTGCTACGTGCCGCTCGTGCGCGGCCGCAAGCCGAGCGTGTAGCCGTGAGCCGCGAGCCGAACGGAGTGGAGTGGACAAAAGCCCGAGTTGGGTGTAGGTAGCGATCTGAATAGCAGGTAGGAACTGATAGCAGCAGCATGTACGGGAGTGAGTGAGAGAACACAGCAAGTTGACCAGCTCGTCTTGTGAACTCATGTTCGTTTCGCCTTCGCGACGACTGGTCTGACGTGGCGCGCCACTTGGCAAGTCGTCGCCGCCGCTTCCGCTTGCTTCGACGCCGGAGACAGCGCTGCTGCTGCTAATCCACCGCGAGAGCACCACGCTCAACTAGCCCATGATGGAGTCGCCCACGGAGACCAGGATGGGTTCACCCACGGGAGCCATGTCTCCTGTCGTGGAGCTGTCCGGGGCGATCAGCGAGGTCGAAGACCTCCCGAGCGCGATCATGCAGAGCTTCGGGAGCACCGCGTCCATTCGCGACGAAGATGAGTACATTGAGGGCAGACTCGAGGTCACCAAGAGAGAAGAGGACGCTGGGGCCGAGTCGACCAGAGCGAGGAAGAAGCGGTTGTTCGCGATGGCGCTCACGCTTGTCACGCTCTTCGCTGGCTGCGGGTATCTCGTGACGTCTCGCGAGCTGGCGGCGAAAGACTCGGACGGAAAGGGGGAACAAGGCGGACTGAGTGCACTCTCCTTGCCGACGCCGCCAAACCCACTGAACATCACCAACACGTCACGATCAGCTACTCCAGCGCCGTCGCTCAGCCCCGAGTACGCGCCTCCTGCGCCGCTGTCGTTCTCGGAGATCCAAGGCGAATCGCTCGTGCTGAGCGGCAGTGCGTTCCAGATCCAGCTGCGACGCGTGAACGTGGCCAGCGCCAGCAGCGCTTCGCTATGTCTTGATCTCCTTCGCGATGGAACTGCGACAGCACCATCGAGCGACAGAACGCTGGCATTCCGAGAGTGCAGTGACTCACCAAGCACCAGTCAGGCGTTCGTGTACGACCCGTCAAACTACTTCATCATGAGCAAGACCCACAGCGGGATGTGTGTCGACAGCGATCACTTCGGCGATGCGGGGCTGTCGGAAGCTGCGGCGCTCCGCCTCCACCCTTGTGGGCTGAAGGCGTGGAACCAGTGGTTCCAGTTCGCACCCAATCGTGGCGAGATCAAGAGCACGCACCTCGGACTCTGCATCGCGGATGGCGCACCACCACCCGGCAGCAACGGGCTCGCGCAGACACCAGCAACGCTGAAGCCCTGCGTCAGCCCTCCGAACACACAGCTACGATCAGTGATGACGCGAATCTGGGACGTCACTCATCCGCTCTTGCTCAGCGGGGACCAGTTCCTGCTGCGCAGTGTCGGGAAGCTCGACCTCTGCCTCTTGACCACTGCCGCGAACGGCATCCGCGATACCGGACTGCTAGTCACGCGCTGCAACTCGAGCCAAGAAGACCAACGTCTCACATACAACGCACGTATGCACCAGATCCAGAGTGCTGGGAACCCAGCGTTGTGTCTCGACAGCGACGCGTGGCTGCCTGGAGCCAACGACACCGGCGGGGACTCAAATGCTGCAGGCGGCGGCAATGCGCTCGCCCGCATGGCCCCCTGTAACGAGCTGAGCTCCAATCAGAAGTTCGTGTACGACGCGTTCGCGCGGACGTTCCGCAGCCCCGCGAAGCCGCTTCTGTGTCTCGACGACGGCGGCGGGTACTTCCCGCGCGCCTCCGCGTTCCGCGTGACCAAGTGCGACATCGCCCGAGGCAATCAGCAGTTCGCGCTCAACCCAGTCGTTGTCTTCCGCCCATTGGAGCTACTGCAAGAGACGCAAGAGTTCGTGATCGAGTCGGTGTACAAGGGACTCTGCCTGGCCGCCGACTTCCGACTCCGCGAGTGCGACCGCGACGCGCCGGCGCAGCGCTTCACGTACGACAGCACGCGGCAGGCGCTACACAGCGCCGCAGAGCCGTCGCACTGCTGGAGCCACAGCGCGGCGCCGCTGAGTGCCTCGAGCTTCGGCGTCGCGTTCCTGGCGCTCGAGCGGTGCGACGCGGCGAGCGTGCACCAGCGGTTCGTGGTGGACACCGCGACGTCGACGCTGAAGAGCAGCAGCGCCGGTGACACGGGGGTCGAGCAGCAGCAGCTGTGCTTGGACGGCGGCGGCGGGTGGTTCCCGGCCGAGACGCCGGTGACGCTGCGCGTGTGCGCGGCGCACAGCCAGCGGCAGCAGTTCCGCATTCGAGGAGCGAGTTGAAGTTGCCTTTTGTCTTTGGTATTCAGTTCCAGTACTGTAGCCTGACCGAATAGAAGCGTTTCGCACTTTAACGGGTATTCACGGCACGAACTTGACACGGCTGCCACCTCACTCACCGCCATTTGCGCCTCTCTCTTCCCGCCGACAAGCGCGCCGAACGTGCGTGGCGGTCCTCCGCGCTCCCTTTGCCGCCGCAGAATCCGAACCCAGCAGCTGAACATGATGCGGAGCGCGCGCGCGGCGACGCTGGCGCTGCTCGCGTGGGCGAGCGCCAGCAGCAGCAGCAGGAGCGGCGGACTCGTGGCCGCCAAAATCGACCCGAACGACAAGGGCGAGCCGCTCTTCCCGGACGGCCACCCGAACATCACGTACCTCACGGACGACAACTGGGACACGTGGATGGAGAAGACGGACAAGCCCTGGCTCGTGGACTTCTACCACCCGTTGTGCGTATCGGCGCTGGCTTCGTCAAGTGTGTGCGTGTTTATATGCGGGACGCTGACTCCTGACTCTCTCTCGCGATGTATGTATGGGTAGCTGCCCGCACTGCAAGCAGTTCGCGCCGACGTTTCTGGAGGTCGCGGCGTACTACAAGGAGAAGGGCAACGTGTATGTGGGCGCGATCAGCTGCATGGACCACGTCAAGTGCCGCCGCGTCGGCATCAAGGGCTTCCCGACGCTCATCACGCTCAACTTTGACAAGAAGAACCCCAAGGTCGAGAACAAGCGCGTCGTCGGCACGCACACGCTCCAGGAGGTCAAGGACTACGTGAACAGCATCTTCATGGAGGCGCGCGTGAACGAGACGGGCACGCAGCCCCCGAAGGACGGCAGCGTTGCCGGCAGCGACGCCCCCGCGGTGGTGCTCACGAAGGACCCAGAGGTGAAGCCTGGCGAGCAGCTCCGCAAGGAGATCTGGGAGGAGTCGACCAAGCCGATGAACCAGACGACGCGCATCCAGGACGCCGGCTCGGCGTTCATCTTTGGTCTCAAGCAGGGCGTGTTCATGGGCCGCGAAGTGCTCGAGGACGTGGAGCTGGACGCGCTCAAGAGCTGGCTCAAGATGGTCTCGCAGACGTTCCCGGGCTCGATCAACCGCAAGCTCATCAAGAAGCTTTCGGACCGCGTCGAGCCCATCGGGTTGCTGGACTTCGACACGTTCGACGCGCTCGTGAAGGAGTGGCAGAAGACGACGGTGTTCGACTTCGAGTTCGAGGAGTCGAAGCTCAACTTCACGGGCGCGGCGCACGTGCCCGAGTGGCAGCGCCTGTCGGACCTGTTCCTGGGTGAGGGCGTGACGTACCGCGCCTGCGCGCTGTACACGTGCGGACAGTGGAACATGTTCCACATGCTCACGATGAACCCTCCAGAGCCGGGAGCGCGGAGCGCGGAGCTCATGGTATCGGTGATCGCGTCGATCCGGCGGTTCGTCAAGCACTTTTTCGGCTGCGTGCAGTGCCGCGACCACTTCCTCGAGTACAACACGCTCGAGCGCGTCAAGTCGATCTCGAGCGCCGAGAACAAGCCGCTGGCACTTAAGCGCTGGCTCTGGGAGATGCACAACGCGGTGAACAAGCGCATCATGCACCCGCTGTGGCCCAAGCCGGACGTGTGCCCCACGTGCGGCCACGAGGGTAACTGGGAGCACATTGAGGTGGACAAGTGGCTCGGCAACACGTTCGCGTTCCGTGAGGTGCAGGTGCCGCCGAAGACGGAGGCGCCAACGAGTCCGCCGACGAAGGCGCCCGAGGCGACGAACAAGGCGCTCCGCAAGGTCGACGCCACGACGGCGGCGGCGGTGCAGCACCACGCGGGCGGCTACAAGCCCAAGGACGCGGAACTGGGCATCGAGAACCACGCGAACACGAAGGAGCTCGTGCAGAACGCGGTCGTGATCGACGCGAAGGCCAAGGCGGACGCGCAGGGGCTGCAGGCGGTGCGCGCGCCGCCCGTGTCGCTCTTCGCTTGGTACTTCCTGCCGGTGTTCGCGGTTGGCGCGTACCTGCTCTTCGTGCGCTCGCGCCGGAACGCCAAGCACAAGGGCTACCGCCACCCTGGCAGCGAGTAAGCCGTGCGTGACGGAGCGACATCACGCGCAAGCGATGGCTGCACAGAGAGAAAAGAGAGAGCGCAGATGTGACGACGAGAACGCTCGATGTGTGTCAATACGTATAGTACGCGGACCAAGGCGATGCGCTCTTTCTGAGGAAGGTGTCGGGATGCAGGCAGACGCGAACGTGGTGATGACTACGGATCTATTCATTGAGGAAGCATATCTAACACGGTTCTCTTGGTTCTCGCTCTCGCTCGCTGGCTCCCGACCGCACCTCTCGCTTACAGCGACGGGATCGCGAGGCGTTGCACGCCCGAGACGGCGACGCCGAAGCCCTGCGGGTCGAACGCGACCTTCTCCTCGGTCGAGAGCAGCGCCACGGACGCCACCTGCAGGTCGCGCGCGATCTGCATGCCCATGCCGAAGATGCTCTGGCGCGCCATGAGCTCGCCCGAGATCTCGAGCAGCTTCTTCGAGTCGTTCACGTAGATGAGGATGCCGGCGCCGTGCGCCACGATGTGCTTCTGCGCCCACTGCGCGTGCACGCTCTGCGCAAAGCCCTCCTCGACAAAGTACACGGGCACGTCCGCTGCGTCCGCCACGCTGCCGAACACGAGCACTTCATACGACTGAGACGCGCTGATCGCGGACGCGTACTCGAACGCCGCGAACTGCCCGAGCGGCGTCACCACGTGGCTGCGCACGGTCGATTCCTTCGGCGACTTGCGCTTCACGAGCTTCTCCGTGCGCACGCGGTAGCGGATGAGGTCCGAGATCGTGATGAGCGGGAGGTCGTACTTGGCCGCGAACTCCTCGAGCTGCGGGCGGCGCATCATGCGGCCGTTCTCATCGTTCATCTCGCAGATGTACCCCACAGGCGCAGAGCCCGCGAGGCGCGAGAGGTCGGTCGCTGCCTCCGTGTGGCCCGCGCGCACGAGCACGCCGCCGTCCATCGCGAGCAGCGGGAAGATGTGGCCCGGGCGGTTGAATGCCCGCGCCTGCACGCTCGGATCGGCGAGCGCGCGGATCGTGCGCGCGCGGTCGGCGGCCGAGACGCCCGTGGAGTTGCCCTCGCGCAGGTCGACGGTGACCGTAAACTTGCACTTGTGCACCTCGGTGTTGTTCTCGACCATGAGCGGGAGCTGGAGCTCGTCGATGCGCGCGGCGAGCGCGGGCACGCAGATGATGCCCGTGGTGTGGCGCAGCATGAAGGCCACGGACTCCTCGGTCGCGAACTCGGCGGCCATGATCAAGTCGCCCTCGTTCTCGCGGTCCTCGTTGTCCATCACGACAACGAACTTGCCGGCGCGCATCGCAGCGAGCGCGTCCTCGATCGACGACGTGCCGGCGTTGCGCGCGAGCGGCGACGGGGTGGTGCTGCCGTTCTTCGCGTGGCCGTTCGTCGCGGTGGTGGTGCTGGTCATTGTGTTGGTGTGCAACGAGGGTGAGTCTGTGTGTGCGTCAGGTGAGCGGCGCGCAGCGAATGCGGATGTGGCGCGCTGCTCGTCCTCGTCAGTGCGCTTCAAAGTGGTGGCCAGGAAACCGTAATCACAAGAGCGATTTGGCAACTACGCCACTCTGTCGATCTGTGCGTTCGAACGCTCAGATCTGTGGCAATCTCGTCGGGTTCTCTTCGAGGCGCTCGGGTTGTGTGCGACTTTCCAATCTCACTGAGGCCAGACCATGTTGACGTTGGACACTGGATAAATTGGTCCAGCGACCGATCCGTCCGTTTCGTCAGTTTTGCTCAGATCTGTGCTCCTTTGATGTCCAACCTCAAACACGCACTCCGAGCGAAACATTCGACATCCACACGTTTGGAGCAAACCTATACTTGGACCCTGGCTGGAGAAGGCTATACAGATCAGGAGGCAACGAGGCGTTCAAATTTGAGATTGGACATTTCTGATTGAGCTTACACAGCATTTGAAAACAGAACTGAGTGGAGGCTGACCACAGATGGAGACACAAACATTCTGTGAGTGTTGATGGAATACTTTGAGCGACATGTCGTCCAGCCAATCATAGATAAGACAGTAGTGACAGATGACGCAAGCGACAGTTGACGCAAACGATCAACGAAGCAGACTCAAAAGTGGTTAATATTAGGGAAGGTCTTTCGCTAATTAGAGGCCGTCATTCGTTTTTAGAGGAGCGGTTGCTCGTTTTTAGAGGGACGGCTGATCGTTTTAGAGAAGGTGATCATTCGTTTTTAAAGGGGCGGTCTTTCGTTTTTATAGGGGCAGCCGTTTTTAGAAGGATGCTTATCGTTTTTAGAGGGAACGGTCGTTTTTTAGAGAATCCGTTAAGAACTTGTTAATAACACATGCGAGTGTACGCAGAGCAAACTGAAAAGGACAAAGTTCCTATTGTCTTTTTTAACTGTTATAAATTGCATGTGAATAGTGCATTTGCACTGATTTGTGCTGTCCGCCGTGTCTCACGAATCAATACATAGTGAAATCAAGTATAATCATGATCAATAGCTTCAAACAGCAGTTGGCTCGGTTG
>JAASGU010000763.1:0-12903 GCA_023334365.1 Globisporangium acanthophoron | reverse complement strand
ATCTCCACTCGTGTGCGCTCAAGCTGGAGAAACGCGCTGCGAAGTTGTCCATGTCCAGCTTCTCGGGGATTCGTGTGCCGAGAGAGAACAAGCAAACCGACTTCGTTCGCTTCCACTGTTGCGCAGAGGTCGCAATATCGGTCCTCAGTTGTGCAGTGGACCCATGTGTGCTCATCCTAAGTCCTGAGAGACTGCCAGATGAGAACGCTCACCCTCTTGCTCCACTTTCCCTATGCATCTATCATCTGCTGCTGTCACGCGATTCCTGCACGCTGCGCATGGTGCTCTGCCTGCCGATCTGCCTGCTCCTCGACTGCCTGCAAACGCTCCTGGTCGCGCACAAACCGTTCGAGCTCCTCTTTCGCGTCTGGATGGAAGTGGCAGACGTCCTCGAAGATGAGTCTGCGCAGGGTGTCCTTATCGAGCCGCTGGCGATTCTCCTTCTCGAACGAAAAGTCGAACGCTGATGCAGCTGTGCCTTCCGCCTCCGGTTTGCGGTACTGCGCCACGAAAGGATGTGCGATCGCGTCGTCCACCGAGATGCGCTTGCGAGGGTCGAATTCCAGCAGCCGCGTCATGAGATCGACCGCGTCCGCCGGCGCTGACGGACACACCGACGCAAGCGACTTGGGCTCATGATGCGCCTGCCGCGCCATCCACTTCTTCGCCTTGACGTTCGTGATGAAGTCCATGTCGTCCTTCGCTGGACTGCCTACGAGCTGCAGGATCAAATTGAGCTGATGCACATGGTCGTGTCCGGGGAAAAGCGCCTTGCGCGTGAACAACTCCACGAGAATGCACCCGATCGACCACAGATCGATCCCCGGAGTGTATCGGCTCGCCAATAACAGCTCCGGCGCGCGGTACCACCGCGTCACGACGTACTCCGTGAGTGCTTGGTCCATCGTCCCGCCGCTTCCGTCTGGCGCAACTTCGATCCCGCGTGCAAGTCCAAAGTCGCAGATTTTCACGAGACAGTCGCGGTTGATCAAGATGTTGGACGGCTTGATGTCACGATGGATGATCTGCGCCGAGTGGATGTATCGGATCGCGCACAGCAGCTGGTACGTCACATACGCGATGTGATCGCTCGAAAGCACCTCCTGCGAATTGATCACTCGATGCAAGTCTGTCTCCATCAGATCCGTCACGATGTACGTGTCGTCAAACTCAGCGAGCGATGGTGGACGCATCACGTCGAGCACCGACACGATATTCGGGTGGTGGAGGTGGCGCATCAGTCGGATCTCGCGAACGATGCGCTTCGCGTCCACGAGATCGTCGAACGTCTTGGGGATGTTCTTGATCGCCACCGAGTTGCCGGTGATCTGGTCGCTCGCAGCAATGACCACGCCGTACGCGCCGTGGCCGATCGCGCGGATCAGCTGATACCGCGTGTACACGCGGAACTTGGTCGACGCGACCGTGAACGTGTACATCTCGTCTGGGGATCCTGTTGTACCTGCGGAGGCTCCGTTGCCAGCACTGCTGCGTCGACGCTTGTCCACACTTTCCGATGACGAACCGGAGACGCCATTGTCATCTGCGCTTCCACTCTCGCCACACGAGTCGTTCTCGGAGCAGAATGTCGCCGACAACCGGCGCTCCAGTGTGTGCCGCTCCTTCTCCCCGGTCTCCTCATGCAGTGCCTGTAACCGGTCGAAGCTCTTGCGATGCCGAGGTGTGGCCTCCGCGCCGTCGCTGAAGGATCCGCCGTCGTCATCGTCTGTGTACGGCAGAAAACTGATGCTGAGTTGCAGGCGTCCACAGCTGTCCTGGCTCGAACTGTCAGCAAGAGACGATCTGCCGCTGGAAGCAGGAGCTCCAGCACCATTGCCGGTAAGTTTCTTCTTGTTCGGAGATCCGCTGCTGTTCCCGGTCTGGAGAAACTCGTCGGGTTTGCGAAGGTCGTACCACTTGGGCACCGCCAACGACGCGACGTCTTCCTCGGTGCCTGCCGACGTGCCCAAGTAATTCGCCAGGTTCACCTTCGTGCACCCGATGAGCTCGTCGCCCATCACACTGATGCTCCACACGTCGATGAACAGGCACGAGCTCGTCCCAGGCACAGCGCCGGAGAACTGAATGCTCAGCGTCTCGGCCCAAAACGGATTAACGCCGCTGCCGTTCTTCGACGGCCGCGTCGAGTACGACTTCCACGACCCGACGCGACTCATGCTGGCCTTGCCGCTCGAGGTGCTGCTGCCGCTGCTGCCCCCTCCTCCCCCCGCACCCTTTGCCGTCAGGTGCGGAAAGTTGTTCAGCCCGATCGTGACCTTGATGTTGGCCGACGCTGGGATTGGCTTCTTCTTCTTGATCCCCTCGCCCGAGATGCACACGACGCGGATCTCACCTGGCGGACACGTGCTCGCTGACTCCTCCTGCTCGTGCGGGAGCTCGAGCGACGGCCCGTCGGACTGCACACCGAACGCCACCGCGGCCGCGGTCTTGTCGGCGATGATGTTGATGTGGCTGATGCGGCCGTCGGCCTCGAAGCGCAGCTCGTGCTTCCATCGGTGTCGGAACTTGCGGCCGCTCGAGACGTTGCGGATGGTCTCTCGGCCCGTGACGACCGCAAGGTCTCCACTGCGCGCCACGTGCTGCACCGTGTAGTGCGAGATGTCGATCGCGCTGTGCAGCTTGGCGAAGAAGGCGAGGAAGCCCGCAGCGCCGTGGTACTCGCCCGCGATCGGCACGCTCGGAGGGTAGTTGGACGTGATGGCGATGTTCGGGTGCAGACTCGGCACGAGGTCGGCGAAGTTGCCCTTGCGCCCCTGGATGTGGCCCCACGCGTCGTAGAACATGACGAGGTTCACGCTGATTGGCGTGCCCAGCAGCGTGCGCAGCACGCCGCCCCGCAGCGCTGGGGTGCTCGCCGCCGGGGTCGCCCCCGCGAGCGCCTTGCGCGCCTTGGGCAGGTTCTCCTGCTGCTCGAGCGCCGCCGCGATGAGGTGCAGCCATACGACGCGCTCCAGCTCGCTCTCGGCCGCCAGGTGCAGCGGCTTGCGCTCGCGCGAGGACACGCTGAAGCCGTGCGCGCGGCCGGCGCTCTCCTTGGCGACGGCCGTGAGTGTATACGCGCCCTTCTCACGCTCCTTCTCCGGCGCTTTCGCCGCGGCGCGCCCGGCGCGCGACCACCCGGGCGGCGACACCACGCGGTCCTCGCGTGCCTGCAACTCGAGGAACTTGGCCTTGGACTCGAACACGCGCAGCTGCGTGCCGTCGAGGCTCGCGAAGACCTCCTCCCAGCGCGGCAGCCAGTCGCCCTTGCGGCGCAGCGCGCCCGCCCAGCGCACCGGGATGAGCTTCATGAGCTGCCGGTCGGTCTTCTGCGATGCGCGCATGTGCTCCTCCGTGAGCGCGGGCGGCGGCGGCGGTACACTCGCCATCATCGTCGCCAACAACGCCGGGAATGCGGTAATGAACGGAACTGGAGAGAATACAAATACCAAGTTACTTTTTGCAGACACCCTGGCATCGATAGTGAAGAAACTAGGAAGGCGGAGCAAAATCAGGTCTATTTATTCGACGACGGGTTCAGCGATATCAGCGATACAGAATCACATGAGACGACGTCCGGCTTCGTCGGCAAGTCGCTTGCCTCCAGACGCTCCACTTTGAAGCTTCACAGTGGTCGATCCGATGATCGATGAGCTGATGCCGCATCGCCGCCATCACCTCAAACGCCGCAACTCCTCCCGATCACAAGTGGCTGATCCCGAAGCCGACGGCAGCCGCGAGCGCAGCCACCGAGGCGCCGCGCACGAGCGCCTTGTCCGGATACCGGTACATGAAGAGCGCGAGGTCGCCGACGCCGCGGCGCTCGAAGTGCGGCATGACGTCGCGCACCGGCAGCGGGCACTTGGCCGCGCGCATGAGGTCGCTGATCATGCGCAGCGTGAGTCCCCAGAGGATGAAGTCGAACCGGTGGCGCGGCGACGTCACGTCCTCGTCTGGCTGCGGCAGGTGCGGCCGACGCAGGTAGATGCTGCTGAACACGAGGTCGCCGAAACACGTCAGCACGAAGGATTTGAGCCGCGGGCGCGTCGCGAGCGGCCGGATCATGTCCTCGATCGGCCACCGCAGCGGCTGGAACCGCGCCGGGTCGAACAGGTCCTGGATGTCGACCCAGAACACGTCGGCGATCTCTGACTCCTGGATCGTGAACTGCGGCTCAAGCTCCTCCGCCGGGGTCTCGATCAAGTACACTGCCCAGCCGACCCGTCATCAGTTCGGTCTCGTCAGCTCGTCTGTGGCTACCATTCGACTGGTATGCCACCAGTACCAAGTACAGCGCGTCGCACCTTGCGTGCTCACCCAGAAGGTCCGCAAGTGTGTCTGGATCGACGGCAGGTCTCCGATCCACCGCACATGACTGCACACAGACACACTTTAGCTGCCCCTTCCTTTCGATCTCCACCGCATCCTCCGCACACACACGCACGGCGTCGTGAGGTCGAGTCCGATCTCCTCGAGCGTCTCGCGCTGCGCGGTCTCGCGGGGCGTTTCCCACGGCGCCGCCACATCGTTGTCGCTCGCGCCGCCCGCCTTCTGCCGCTTGCCGCCGGGGAACGCCACCTGCCCGCTCCACGTGTCGCGCTCGTTGATGCTGCGGCGCACGAGTAGCAGCTCGAGCGTGCGGTGCTCGCGCTCGCGCCAGCGGAACACGGCGGCCACGCTCGCCTTCTGCCCGAGTTGCGCTTGTTCGTCAGTAGTTATTAACGTATAGTGAAGAACGCCGCGAGAGACTAAGAGAGACGCACGGCAGCGGGGGCGGACGCCTTGAGCGCCCCGAGGCGCGCGAGGTTGCGCTCCAGCAGTGGCAGCGCGGTCGCGAGGCGAGCGGCGTCCAGGAACGAGCGCATGGTGCTGACGTTCGCGTCAACTTGATTAGGAAACGTTAAGAATGTTAAAAACGAAATGTAAAAACGAAGATAATGAGAAATCTCGAGTTCGAACACTGGGCGAATCGCTCGCTAGACAAGTACCTTCGGCTAGACTCGCAACGAGAGTGCGCAAGAGCTTTGACTGCAAGCACTACGAGGCAGTCCCAGCGCGCGCTTGTCTTGCGCGTGCATCTTGAGGGCCACGCCAGACGAGCTCGTCCTCGAATTGGAACTTGTTCGGCACACACTTCGAGGCAAACGCTCGCGACACGGTCCCTTTCACGAGCTGCCCTCAAACCTCGCGAGCTTTTCTAGCGCTCGTGTCTTTCCTTGGACGCTCCGCAGCTCGCGCGGAGAAGTGAAGTGAAACTTCAACGTGGCATTGACGTCGTGCGTGCCGCGTCAAGCACGCCATGGCGCGGGGCGTGATGCAGGGAGGAGGAGGAATCCTAGAGAGGCGCGGCCGTGGTTGAGCGCTGCGTTGGGACCTGGCACGCTGCACGTCAGCTCATGACGAGGCTCGAGATCTAGGCGTCGCGACTCTGGCTAGCGCCGCGCGCGACGCTGTTTCGTAGGCGACAGTGCGCGGCAACGGGCTTTGACGCAATTGATGTGTGTTGCATGGCGAGTCTACGCTCATGACAACTTGTCACCGGCGTTCTCAGACGAGCGCGCTGCAAAACCAGGGCGCTTTCGTCTCCAGGATCTGAGAAGATCGCGTTCGGAGACACCTCTTCGCCAAGCTTAACGAGCGATTGTGAACGCGAGCTCCAAGTCCGAAATCACTGCGTTGCCTTGGGCTCGACTCGCAGCTCGCTGGAGCAATCGATTGATCGAGCGAGCGCTTGCTCGAGCTCTCTTCGATCCCAGGACGAAGTGCGCGCACTCAACCCTGTTCGGTGGCTCATCGGGTGGCTGTCGTCGACGACCACGGCACGCGGATGGACGAGATCTTCGGCGGCTGTGTCAGTCCGGCTATCTCGTTGTCGACGACTCCAGCCAGCATCGCTGATGCGTGCGCTTCGAAAGCTGCTTATGTGAAGGACACGGTGGGAGACAGCAAGCAAAGCAAAGCCAGCGCTCGCCCGATTCGTCCGCAGGCTCGAGGTCGTTAGCAAATTTGCGAGAGTCACAAAGTGTGTGCACCGAGTGTCTGCTTCACGCAACGCAACCAGCTCGATTGCAACTCGCTGTAATCAGAACGCGAGGCGGACCACCACCTCCCAGAGTGCAGCTAGAGGCTTATCCTGCAAATCGGCACGCGCCGCAGCGGCGCTCCTGCACACATACATATTCACACAGCGCGATTGCGGGAAGTAGCAGACTCCCCCAGCAGAGGCGCTGTGTCGTGTGCTGGGACCCCGCGCGCGCAAAGTGCTGAGCTCTGTCGAATTGGCTCGGATTTCTTGGAAAACGAGAAGTTGAAGCCAGGTTTGTTAAAATCTCCACTTCTGGAAAGTAAATACAGCCGATTTTGATAGAGAAGAAAATAAGGTAACAGAAAGGTCTCACTTTTCAGGAAACGAAGTCGGCGCCTCGTTCTGAGTCGCGCGAGGTCTCCGCTCGCTCCTCGGATCCATCCGCACGCGCGCGTCTGACCCTCCTCTCACAGGAGACGAAGACGCTCGACAGTCGATCGGTTGAGTCGACTGACGCGGAGAGCGGGTGGTCGAGAGAGCGGGCGGTCAAGAGCTCTCATTCCAACTTTCCTCTCCTGGTGCGCGCACGCCTCGAGCTCTCTCTCAGTCTCTCGACTGTCGCAAGCGAAGTCTTGGCAAGGTTCATCACGACTCGGGTCCACCACAGCGACTCTCTCCAGTCTCCAGTTCGCTCGCCCCGAAGCTCATCCACTCATTCAACTTGCCCCACCACTCTCGCTCAATGTCGCTGCAGAACGCGAAGATGGCGAACACAGCGACAACGACGACAGCAATTTTTCAGCAACACCAGCAGCAGACCGGCGACGCCGACACTGCTGATCGCCAGCGAGCAAAGTCCCGACGCTCCAGCAGCTTCCGCAAGCCGAACACTGCGACGAACTGCAGCGCGTCATCCGACGCCCGCACGAGCTGCGCGAGCAGCGACTCGGACTGCGCGCTGTGGGATCGGCTCTCGAGCGGCTCCAGCACCTCCGAGCAGGACTCGGATGGCTGGAGCTCACGGAGCCACTCGCCAGAAGGCCGGCGGAGTTCATCGCACACAAAAGACACATCGAGTGCAGCAACTCGTTCGGTGAGCAAGAGCCCGAAGAGAAATAGCGACGAGCGCAAGCCACTTGCGTCACCAACTTCTGCGTACGGAGTCAAGAGCGAGTCGGAGGGTTCGCTCCAGCCACGCCACCGAGGGCGTACAACCAGTCCCATCAAACCCAAGAACAAGGAGACTACAACTACGAGCCAGCAGAGTCCCGGCGCCTTCGCCTCGCGCGTGCGGCCGATCGTGCGGTCAGTCAACATCGGACCTCCGACCGAGTACGACTTCCGGAATACCAACGGCCTGATCAAGTGCCTCAACGCCATCGCGCAGCTCCCCACGCCAGACGAGCTGAGCGCGAAGCACTTGGTGATCAACGAGGTGCAGCGTCTGGTCGACGACTGGCTCCGCACAACCTTCGGACCCGAGCAGGAGACCACCGCGACCTTGCTGCTGGGCGGCAGCTGGCACCTCAAGGTTGGGCTCTTTGACTCGGACCTTGACATCGTGACGTTACTTCCGAGTTTTGTCACGCCCGAGCACTTCTTCGGCTCGCTGTTCGAGTACTTGCGAGACGCCGTGCCGTGCGTGAGCAAGATCGTGGCGATGAAGAAAGCCGCGATGCCGATACTCGCGTTCCAGCTCAACGGGATTCGCATCGACCTGCTCTTCGCGCGGTATACGCAGCCAGTCGTGCCGAAGAACCTGCCGATCCACAGCGACCAGGTGCTCGTGGGCATGGACGCCACCTCGATCCGCTCGCTGTCCGTGCCGAGAGTCGCGTCGCTGATCCTCGAGCTCGTTCCGAACGGCTGCACATTCCGCTCGTGCTTGCGGATCGTGCGCCTTTGGGCGAAGCGCCGTGGCGTGTACTCGAGCAAGGCGGGCTTTCTCGGCGGCATCTCGTGGACCATCCTCGTCGCGTTCGTGTGCCAGATGTTCCCGAAGGCGACGATCTCGTCGGTGATCCACCGCTTCTTCACGCTCCTGTCGTCCTGGAGCTGGCCGACGCCTGTGCTGATCTCCAAGCCGTACGAGTCACCTGAGCTCGAGTCTTGCTCGCAATGGTCGCCGCAGCGCAACCTACATGACCGCGGCCACCTCATGCCGATCATCACACCGGGCTTCCCGGCCGTCAACTCGTCGGTCAACGTGAACGCGTCAACGCTGCGCATCCTGCAGGAAGAGTTTGAGCGCGGCAAGCAGATCCTGGACGACATGCAGATGAGGGGGCTGAGCAGTCCGGCCGTGTGGCAGAAGCTCTTCGCGCCGACCGAGTTCATCGTGCGGTACGACCACTACCTCGTCATGGAGTTGCATGCGGAAGACGACGAGGAACTCTGCGAGTGGGCTAGTTTCGTCGCGAGTCGCACGCGGAAGCTCGTGGAGACGCTGCAGCACACGAGTCCGATCGAGAGCGTGCATCCGCTGCCAGAGCTGATCAAGTCGGAGGTGCCACCGAGCAGCGACGGCAGCCAGGAGAACAGCGGCGCCAGAGGATACTTCCTCGTCGGCTACACCCTCTGTGGTGATGGCAGCACGCTTCAGTCCGCGCCCGCGAAGGCTCGAGACAGCAATAAAGAAGTGGTCGCTGCAGAGAGTTGCGTGCTCTCCGCTGTGCGGTACTTCCTGGGGACGGAGCTGGGCGGCAGTTGTCCCGAGCGGAAGCAGTCGATGCGCGCATCGATCACGTACAAGCGGTGGCAGGAGCTGCCGGACGCGCTCTTCGCACACGGTCGCAAGGCTGCGGCGGGCGAGCGCGCAAGGTTCATCCTCAGCAAGGCGCACTCGCTCAACGTCTCGCTCGGGCTTGGCCGGTGAAGCAGCAAGCAGGACAAGTGAGAGCGACTCTAGTGAGAGACGAGGAGACACGCAAACAGTACTTACTATTCATCGACTGAATGAACCACGAGCTGCTGAGACCGAGGACAGCGACGCATCCGCCACCGCCCGTCTGCGCTACACTGCACGAACCAGCAAACCTGCAACTTCGTCTTCTCTCTCGTTGTGCCGGAACTGGGACGGAAGGTCGAACACACGGACGTCACAGGAATGTCTCTTGTTGGTGTCACCCGCGCGCCTGGAGGAGGACCGCCGCGGAAGCTGGCAGGTGATGTCGTTTGTCTTCTGCGTCGCCGCGACGAAATAAATAATAGCACTGATGATGAACTTCGATCTACGCGCTTGCTCCTCGCCCTCGCGCTTCCTCTGCTCGGTCGCGCGACCAGGAAGAAGAAGAAGAACAGCGTGGCGGACGAGGGTGGACACACACGGAGGAGACGACGATGACGATGCGGACGAGCGCGAGCGTTGAGCACGATAGTCGCTATCAGACGTCTCCGATCGAGCGCTTCTTCGCGTTCACCGCGCTGTTCTCCTTGTTGAACTGGATCTTCATCGACGGCATCTCCTCGTCGAAATCGAGCTCCGGAAAGTCAGAGAAGTCGTTCAAAGCGTCGTCGTCCTCCGCATTCACATCCTCGTCCACCGCCGCCGACGCCGACGCCGATTTGCTTGCCGCATCGAGCGCCATCGTCTTCACCGAGTCCTCCGCGCTCACCATTGCTCTGTTCTCCGAAGGCGACACCGTCGGGGTTGACAGCTTGTCAAAACTGTTCGCGCCAATACCGAAAGGTGACTGGTGGCCGTCCGCTGCACCAGCAGTATCAGCTGCACGGCTTTCTGCTTGTGCGGCTGCTTGTTGCGTTTGCTGGGCTTGCTGCTGCGACTGGAAACCGTGCTGCTGAAGTAATGCTGGCTGCTGCTGCTGTGCTGCGAGTTTCGCTTCTGCTGCCTTGCTCAATCGCTTCGGTGGCGCTTTCCCTTCGACGGCAGATTGCTTGGCTCGCGGAGGTATCTTCGGCGCGCCTGCTGCTTCCGATTTCACCTTCTTGCCTTTCGCTGACGAAACAGGCGGCTTGACAGCGCCAGTAGCAGCGGTGACACTTCCCCCAGGAACTGCGGCGGTGACAGGAGTTGAACCTTCACTAGAAGCAGTTGGAGAATCAATTTGCGCGACTGTGGTGGTGCCGCCTGCTGCTTGATCTTGGCTGGCGGTGTTCGTGCTTGGACTTGGCGCGTACAATCTCGCAGCTCCAGCATTCGAAGCGGACTGCGGTGCATCGGCGTTACCGGCGCTGTAACTCATACTCACACTCGGACTCGCGCTCACATTACTGCTAGCGTAGCCTGGGAGTCCCGTCGCGGCGCTTGATTGCTGTGGGGTTTGACTGCCGGATTGCTGCTGCTGCTGCACTTTTTGCACGATCGGAATGATAGTGTTCTGGATGAACCGCTCGATCGAATGCAACACCTCGAACGGCCGCGGCTGGATGCTCTTCGGCGGTTCGCTCAGAACGTTCATCGTTAAGGTGATGTTGTGCTTGACGTTCTCGGCTTTGATCCCCTGCGCAGAGTTCGCCGGCGCAGTGTGCTGCGAGAGAGCGCGGTGTGCGACGTACAGGTTTTGCGCGTGCGCATCCTTCAGCGAGCGCACTTTCTCCCAGTAGAGACCCGGATTCACGGCACCGCTCGCTTGTCCGCTCGGAGATCCACCTGTCATCGGACTCCCGCCTGCTGCATATTGCGGCTGCTGCGAGTACTGCTGCGCGCCAACGCGATCGTTCCTCCGCATCGCCGCGCGCGCCATTTCTGCTTCGCTGCTAAGATTCGACGGCACGCTTGGTCCGTACGGCTGAGCACCTGGTGGCGTGCCGCTGTAGTACGGCGAAGACGCCCCAGAGCTTCCGAAGCTGTAGCGAGAACTCAGCTGCGCTTCGAGCTGCTGCACTCTTCGCTGCCACTGGAGTAGCGTGTTGCGCTGGTTCCACATCAGCTCGAGGAGAGCATTCCGGTCGAAGCGCTGAACCTGCACCACGAACTCTGGGAACGTCATCACTGGAGAAACCGGCCGGTTCTGGTGCTGCAGTTGTTGCTGTTGCTGTTGCTGTTGCTGATATTGGTACGCCTGCTGCATCTGCATGCTCGTCGGGGTTGGGATCCGTCCCTGTGACTGCGAGTGCTGGTCGTATCCGTGACTGGAACTGGGCTGTGGCTGTCCGGAGCTCTGCATACCGCCATTTTGCTGCAGCATACTGCTTCCCGCGTTGTACATCGCCGCGTTCGGAAGTTGTCCTCGACCACCTTGACTGTACGTCGCACTGGGGCTCTGCTCCGTCATCAACGACTGCATGAACGAGCCCTCCGACGTTGCCGAGCTGGGTGCAGTGGACTGAGCTTGCGCTGTCTGAGCCTGACTTTGGACTGGCAAGTAAGCCTGCGGCTGGGATGTGTCCGATGACGGCAACTTCGCGCCGTGCTGGTCTGACGAAGAAACTGGTGGTTCGCTCGTCGGGGCGCCTTGGAATCCTCCGAAGGCAGCGCCTGCTCCTGGCGCCGACGTGGGCGCTTGCGCACTGTTGTCAGCTTTGCTCGCGAGCTCCGTCTGCATCAGTTTGGTGAGCTCGTAGTTGATTCCCGAGATGTACTCGCTCTGGAGGTCGCACACAGTAAGTTACAAGAGTGGATGAGAACGAGTGCGCTAATAGCACGAGATACTTCCTTCTCTCACGCGCGCTCTTCGTACCCGAGTACTCGATGTGCGGCACACTTCCATCTCCAGTTTCGTGGCGAACTGTCGGAGCAGCTGGTCGTTTTGTCCGCGGTGCGTGACCGCCACCTGCTGGTAACTACTCCCATCCACCATCATCCGTCCGTCCGTCCGTCAGTCACTTTAGCTAGTCAATCCATTCAGTTGCCGCAGAGCATACGCACATTTGATGCAGCGACGTCCGCCGCAACTCTGCGTCCTGCATCGGATTCAACTCCGACGCCGGCTGGCCCGCGCTGCTCGCACTCTGCTCGGCTGCCGACTTAGGAGTCGCTGCCGCCAGAAAACGCCCGCAAGAGCCCACCCGTCAGTTCGTGTCGGCGCGCCACAGCAAAACCACCACTCGCATGTCCAAACTTGCGCACCTGTCGTCACCATCGTCATCGCCGCCGCTGTCGTCGTCGTGATGGCCGCTGGCGCGACGCTCGCCGCCAGCTTCTTCTTCTCCGCCGCCGTCAGCCGCTTCTTCGCCTCTGTCGACGCCGCTTTCACTTTCGGCACCGCCGCTGCTGCTTTCGGCGTCCTCGGCTTCTTGGGTGGCGCCGCGTCGCTCTTGAGCTTCTTCGCAGCGGAAGGCGGGCGCCCTTTCTTCACAGCGACGGGGGCCACTGGTGGCTCGGGCACGATGGGCGCAGCATCTGCGGGCGCGTTCGACGCTGCGTCGGCCATCGTCACTCGTCACTCGCGCGCGCGCGTACACTATAGCGAGACCCTGTCGTCCCAGGCGCGCGTGCAGGCAGGTCGGTGAGGAGAGGCGAGCGCTTGCTTTCCTTTCCTTTCGCGCGCTCTTCTCTGCTTGTGCGTCGAACGGTATAGTGAGCGCAAATGAGAGTGCGCCCAGCCAGTCAACCTCTCGAAAGGTTTGATTTGATTTGAATTGGTACACTGTGTCATTGAAAATGGTACGGTGTGCCACTGCTGATTGATCAACATGCCAGTATTTGTGCAGGCAACACACAACTCTCGGCCGTATTCGTGTCTGGACTACTGACGCAGATCGTGGCCACTCTCGCTCGCGAATAGTCCGAGGCCGTTCAGGTGACCTATCGATGCGCACATCATCGCATTCAAGACCCCGCGTTCGACTCGCTCGAGTCTGCAGCGAAAGGAGACATCGCCATAACCTCGTCGTTGGATTGGAGCCGCTGACCGACTTCCAGCTCGACGTCCAACTCGCCTCTAGTGCATGAAGTATTGCTAGGATCAACACGTCTT
>JAASGU010000762.1:0-12922 GCA_023334365.1 Globisporangium acanthophoron | reverse complement strand
GAGACGTACAAACATCTCTTCTGGGACTGCAAACACAGCATCGCGCTCTGGACTCCCGTCCTCCGACAATGGCAGCAGACGCTAAAGCGACCGATCTCGTGGGACGAAGCGCTCTTCGGACTCGACCTCCCGCTCCGGCGTAGATGGCAAAAGCACCACGAAGGGACACTCCTCGCCTGGAACATCACGCGCAGCATCGTATTCGCAGTCGTCTGGCAGAACCGCAACGCGTTCAAACACCAGAGCGAACGTCCACCAGATCCTCACAGCCAACTACCACTGATCGACAACCGTCGCCAACTTCGTCTCCGCAACGCACTCAAGATCGCGAACAACACTGACAACAGCGATCTCCGCGACGGCCTCGTCCGCGTCATCTCCATTTTCACAACAACACCACTCATCACAGGGATGGTATGACCTAGCACTGTACCTTAGCACCACAGCAAGGCTGGATAGTTCCTTCTGGCAAGAGAAGAAGTCGGCCAAACTTAACAAACAAGTTAGGTACCTTTGCCCCCCTGAGCCAGCACAGTATCGTTCGACAAGGCTTAGTTGCCTCTAGACTGCTGCAGGAGAGTGTGCGAGTAGCGTGGAGTCGTCGGAGAAGAACAGCTCAGTTACTCGCTTGCCGGGTGTGATCTCGATCCCAAGGTCGGGATGCGTGCGAAGTTCCCAAGCGGCTCGATGCAGAGGAGGAACAGGTACACTGATAACGGGTCGCCTTATTTCACGCGTTTGGTCAGAGCGATTGGTGCGAGCAGGTTGTAGTTCACATCGAGTAGCGCGTTGGAGTCCTTGTAGATGATGGAGATCCATGCTTGAAATCGCGCGCCAAACTCCATTCGATCGAGCACCGATCATCTTCTGTTGTGTGCTTGACGAGCTCATCCATCTCTTCGCAAAAAGAGCGCACGCGGAGCCATCTTTTTGATGATGGCTCCGCGTGCGCTCTTTTCATAATTTTTCCATTGAAGCCAGTACTTTTTTTTAGAATTCATTAAAGTATTTTTAAAAGTTCTTATAACATTTAAAATTACTTATATGGATGCCGAATGGTGGA
Source organism: Globisporangium acanthophoron (assembly GCA_023334365.1). NCBI lineage: Eukaryota > Oomycota > Peronosporomycetes > Pythiales > Pythiaceae > Globisporangium > Globisporangium acanthophoron. Next base: position 11,859 of record JAASGU010000762.1, on the reverse strand, counting down.
TTATTGAAAACTACTTTTGCGCCACAACAAAAAATAAAATTTTATTTGCGACCAATAACTTTTAAAATTTTTACGTTAAAACAATGCTTATTTTCTCACTATCGTTTGTTCAATTCGTTCGTGTTTGAGATGATCAAAGTGAAAATCCACAATAATATGTTTGTTGAATTTATGAGCTCACAAATTTCAAGTGAGTTCACTCACTTGAAATTTGTATTCTTGCATCGACTGGCTGGTTTAGTAATTAATTATAAATGGGATGACCCTTACCGTAATATTTCTGGAGCGTGAACGCCACACATAGTTAACAAGCGCTCCCTCGTTCCGACGGTCCTCAAGGAAGCAGCATGAGCTCGCAGGCGATCAGCAGCGCCCTTCGCGGCGGCGCAAGCGTGGCCATCCGACGGAGCGCGCAGCTGACGCGCGGAGGCGGCGGCCACCACCGCCCGCCGCCGCCGCCGTTCGCGCGCGTGGCGGCGCCGTCGCAGCCGCTGCACGAGGATGCCGAGCTCGTGTGGAACGACGGCGTGGCACCGGAGACGCTCATCGACTTCGACGCGCCGCACGTGCCCAAGTACCGCGCGCTCAAGCACCTGGGCGTGGCGCTCGGCGGGCTGCTCACACTCATGGGCGTCGTCACGGTCTACAACCCAGACTCGTGGAGACAAGCGGTGCGTTGTGTGCCACAGGTGCCGAGAAGGGAGGGCGGCAAACTCACGCCACGACCGTCTTCTGGGGGCGCCTTGTATGCTTTCTTTGTATAGGCGAAGCGCGGCAACCACCTCCCCGACCTCTCGTGGGAGCTCGGCCACGCGGACGAGGCGGAGGGCGAGATGGACGAGTGAACGGCCAGCGCCATCTGTCCGCCTGCCTGCCTCCCTGCTTTTCAGTAGGGCGGCGGGCGAGCGAACGTGGGGTCGAAGCGACAGTAACAACAGCGCGCGCTTCCTAATCAAGCAATGAGAACAAGACCCAAGTCTTCCATTTCATGACGCGTCGCTCTCAAGCACCACTGTCATCACGCCCTCACCATCGAATGCCTCGAGAGAGAACCGAGTCACGGGCTACAGAGACTAGTGCTCGGCGCTGGGGAGCGTACGCTTCTCCATGATGGAGTCGATGATCCCGAACTCGACCGCCTGCGCCGGGTCCATGAAGAGGTCGCGGTCCATCGCGTTCTCGATCGTGCTCAGGGGCTTGTTCGTGTGCTTGGCGTAGAGGCCATTGAGTCTGCGAGTCGCCCACGTACCCACTCGTTAGTCGTGTACTCACTTCCGTGTTAGTAGATAGGAGTGGTGCGCACCTGGCGCGAAGCTTGATGATCTCCTCGGCGTGGATCGCGATGTCGCTCGCCATGCCATGTGCGCCGCCCGACGGCTGGTGGATCATGATCTGCGCGCACATTCACCAGATAGGCAGGCAGTCAGTCAACCACCACGCAACTCTTTCTCTCTCTCTGTTGCTACGCGACGCACGCGGGAGTTAGGCAGCGCGAACCGCGCGCCCGGCGCGCCGCCCGCGAGCAGCAGCGCACCCATGGACGCCGCCTGCCCCATGCAGAGCGTGTTCACGCGCGGGTGGATGTACTGCATCGTGTCGTAGATCGCGAGTCCGGAGCTCACGACGCCGCCGGGGCTATTGATGTACACGAACACGTCCTTCTCCGGGTGCTCCGCCTCGAGGAAGAGCAGCTGCGCCGTCACCACGGACGCCAGCGCGTCGTTCACCGGCCCGTGCACGAACACGATGCGCTCCTTGAGCAGCCGCGAGTAGATGTCGAAGACGCGCTCGCCGCGCGCCGACTGCTCCAGCACCATCGGCACCAAGGAGCTCGTGATCGAGTGGAAGCCGCGCCGCAGCATCGCTTGGCGTCGTCCTTGGCGTCGTCTACGTCGTCGTCGCGCTTCTGCTGCCTTGAAGCGGATCGGAAGCCACTTGACTACCTAGACGTCATATCAACAAAGTGACATCCAGGAAGTCAATGCGGAAAGGAATCAGACAAGGTCAAGATGGCCCTCAGTCAGACAGGATGGTGCGACTCCGCAGACTGGCGCATGGAAGCAGAGAGCTCTCCACGCACACGAACAGCATGGGAAGAACCTGGGAAGAACCAGCCTCTCTGGACTCTCTCGACACAGCGTTGAAGAAGGCGTCAATTTGTACCAGTATAAGCTCTCTATCAGTTCGCCACCCTCCACTCCAAAGCTCAGCTCTTGGCCGCAACGTCGTCCAGCGTCTGGTACATGAAGTCCGCGAAGGTCGGGTCCAGCAGCGCCTTCTGCAGCTCCTTTGTGCGGTTGGCACTGCTCTCGATCTGCGCAAAACCGCGTTTCCAGACTGTCAGAGTAACTCCGAAGGAAGCGCCAGTCCACTGCTCGCCTCCGCACACACAGTCACTCTTCGCTATTCACTACTCACTACTCACTCTCCAGTCTCCACACCACATACCTTGGCGAGCAGCGTCCGCACCACCGGGTTCTCCAGCGCCCTGAGCAGAACTGGCGACGCGCGAAGTCTGCTGAGCTGCTCGGGCGTCAGCAGCTGCGCCGGGTCCACGCCTGCCTCCTCAAGCTCCTGCTGCTGCGTCTTCTGTGGCGTCAGCGGCGGTGGTCGCGCACCGATGTCGTCTGCGTTGGTAGTTGACGTTGCTGTTGCTGCTGCTGGTGTCGCTGCGGCGGAAGTTGCTGCTTGAGGTGTCGCTGCTGCCGCTGTCGCCTGGGGGCCGCACGGCGTCTCCTTGTGCGTCTTGTAGCAGGCGGCGCTGCAGTAGGGAGAACGGCACGCCGGGCACTTGTACTTGGCGGCGCCTGTGGCGCACACGTGGCAGAGGCGCGGCGGCGGCGGTGCCATGCTCCTGCGCTCGATGTGCTGCTTGGTTTGAGTGGCTGTTCGAGTGAACAGGCTCTATAGTGACAAAAACAGGGTTCGTTCTACCTCGATTACTTCTCTATCGAGCTCGCCCTCTTTTTGAATCATTTTCAGTGCCGAACACGCACGCCTTTCGCCACGCGCGCGCGGCCGTCGCTCCCTCGCATTCCCCCATTCGCCACCTGCCAGTCTCGAGATACGACAGCCCCCACAATGCCGCTGCTGCAGTGCGTCGCGCAGTCCTACGCCTGGGGCAAACTCGGCCGCGAGAGCCTCGTGGCGCAGCTCAAGGTGAGAGCGGCGGTGCCGAGCGGATCTTCTTCCTCTTCTAGCGCCAGTGCTCACGTTCGCGGCGTGCGTGTGCATGCGGCAGGCGGGCGCTGACGATGCCTTTGAGGTGGACGAGGAGAGCCCGTACGCGGAGCTCTGGTGCGTCGTAGGGAGAGAATGAGGGATCGAGTGAGGAGCTCGTATGCGCTGACGGACGAACGGACGGATGGACTCGCTGATCGCAGGATGGGGACGCACCCGAACGGCCCGTCGCGCGTGATGCAGGATGGGAAGGCGGGCGCGTTGCTGAGCGAGTGGCTCGAGGTGCGCTGCTTTTGCTGTCGTACGTGAGGTCAATGCGAGTAGACGGCTGACCGAGTGACTTCGCATCCCCAGAGCCACCCGGAGGCCATGGGTGCCACGACGGGGGATCTGCCGTTCCTCTTCAAGGTGCTCTCCGTGCGCAAGGCACTGTCCATCCAGGCGCACCCGGACGTCGCCCTTGCGCGCGAGCTGCACGCGACCAAGCCCGAGCTCTACAAGGACCCGAACCACAAGCCCGAGATGACGATCGCGCTCACGCGCTTCGAGGCGCTGTACGTCTGTCTGCTTGAGTGTGTTGTTGTAAGCATTTGGGCTGGCGTGTGCTGACTTAGGATCTTGTGTGTGTTGCACTGCAGGTCGCAGTTCCGAGCCATCAGCGAGATTGTGCAGCACCTCGAGGAGGTGCCGGAGCTGCGTGCGATCGTAGACGAAGCAGGTGCGGATGGCGGTTGCTGCTCACTTGAGCGTTGCGACGATCTGACGCCTTGCGGACGAATGCAGCGGCCGCGGCGCTCATTGAGAAGCAGGACGAGGCGGCGCTGCGCGCGTTCTTCAAGAGCTTCGTGTACGCCGACATGGCGACTGTGGCGACGCAGCTGAAGAACCTGCGCGCGCGGCTGCAGACTCGCGCGAAGGACGACGCGCTGACGGCCGTGGAGGCGCTCGTGCTGCGTCTGCACGACGAGTACCAGGACGACATCGGCTGCTTCTGCCCGTACATCCTCAACTACCTCACGCTGCAGCCGGGCGAGGCGATGTTCCTCGGCGCGAACGAGCCGCACGCGTACCTGTCGGGCGACTGCATCGAGTGTATGGCGTGCTCGGACAACGTCGTGCGCGCGGGTCTCACGCCCAAGTTCATCGACAAGGACACGCTCTACCAGATGCTCACGTACAAGTACGTCGCTTGCGCTCTCGCCCAGCTAGGATCTGCTTCTTCTCACTATCACTGGTGCACTCTCTGTCAGAACTGGGAAGCCCGCGATCTTCTCCGGCGACAAGATTGACGACATGGCGCGCATGTACTCACCGCCGGTGCCGGAGTTTCAGGTGGAGGTGGTGGAGGTGGCGCCGCAGCAGCTGTACGCGCTCCGCACGCTCGACACGCCGTCCGTGCTGCTCGTGACGAGCGGGAGCTGCGTGGGCGGAGAGAAGGCGGAGAGCGCCACTGGCTCCTGCTCGCTGGTGAAAGGCTCGGTGTTCTTCCTCCCCGCCGGCCACGAGCTGGACTTGCGGAGCGGAAGCGACGGCGTCACCGTGTTCCGCGCGTCGCCGAACGAGAAGGTATCACAGCACCACTAGCGTCTCCGTTGAATGAATGAAATGCATTGAGCAGCGACGACAGTGAAGGTGACGACCGCGAGCAGTTGCCCCTAAGCGACGGTGACATCGTCGTGGCTCTGGAGCAGACTCTGCGCGACGTTCCGCATGACCCACTGCACCTCGGTCGGCGGCTTCTGTTGCCTCTTGTCTACCGGTGACAGCAGCGCCTCCGACCTCGCACCAGCGGCGTAACCAGCCGCCGCGCTTGCAGCAGCAGCAGCAGCAGCGACGGATGCCGACGAAGACGCAGTCGACGCCATCGCAGACGACGACTGGGAGAGCTGCCCCAGCCCGACGGCGCTGCTGAACGAGTCGTCGTCCGCCGAGAACTCGTCATTTGCGTATTCGATCACCTCCGCGTCGCCGTCCTCAAAGTCGTCGCTGTACTGCGTGTCGTTCTCTTCGAAGAAGTCCGAGTCGTCGCTGTAGAAGTTCTCCTCGACGCCGTACTCGCTCATGGATGTGTAGTCTTCGTCTTCGTCTTCGTCGCTGTCGTTGAAGTCGTCACCTTCGTCGTTGTAGTCGTCGTCCGACGAGTTTTCCGCTTGATCGGGCAGGAGGTTGTCGTCGCCGTCGCTGGTGATCGAGTTGCACATCTCGACATTGTCGGCATCCAGAGACGCGTCTTCGAGCTGCAGCGTGAGGTCGTCGTGTGCCGCGAAGCGTCCCCACTGCTCGTACGCAGCGACCGAAGACGGGTCTGCTGGCTCATCGTAGTCGATCGAGGCGTCGACATGCAGCGGGAACCGCTTCATGACCACACGCTGCTGGTGCTCGTCTTTGGTGTCCCCAAGAACACCCATAACCGACTGAGCAGGGCTCGTTCGCGGACGGAAGGCTACCGGAGATGAAAGCCGCTCTTGTCGCCGACCTGCACTTGGCTGATGTCGTGCAGAGTCACGGAACCGCCCGTTCTCCCGTCGCCCCTTGGCCTTCGCAGACTTGGAGCTGTAGTATATCTGCTGGCTATCCATGCACTCCTCGCTGTACTCGTTCTCGAAATTCGGGTTCATGAGCTCTTCGGCTTCGGCTTGGAACTTGGAGTGGACATCTTCTTCGCCATCTTCGGCTGCTTCATCGTCATCGTCGTCGTCGTCGACGCCTTCATACGCAGCAGTAGCAGCGCCAATACCCGGTCCCGTCCACGCAGTCACGCACTTGCTATTGACCGCGAACTCCCGTCGTTGATCCTGCCGAGAAGGCGTCGTCCTCAGCACAGTCGACGGCGCCGGTGGTGGTTTGGTCTCATCAGGGAAACACACGAGCGGCTCGGGCGTCCTGCTCCGTTCTGGCGCGCGCAAGTCAAGTTGAGACTCTTCCAAGATACTCGCGTCGAGCAGCTCCAAGTCGTCTTCTTGGTCGTGGAAGCGGAACTCATCGGCATCAAACGGAGTGATCGGGATCCACTGCGGGGTCCCTGACGATGTCGCTGCTGCCGTAGAGGATCGCGACTTCCGCCGGCCGCTCTCGATGGACGAGCGCCGCATCATCATGTTCTTCGCGTGAACCCGCTTCTTCGGAGCTCCAATCTGTCGACGCGCGACCGAGTTGACGCGCAGCGATCCTCCAGAAGCCACCAGCCCTGCGACGATCGCAGTTCGTGAAGCACATCCAGGCAATATCAAACCGTCCAGCAGACCGCCAGCGCACGCACCTTGCATGTGGTTGCGGATGTACGGGATCGCGAAGATCTGGTCCATCGACGGACGGTTCTCGGGCGACTTGTCCAGCAGCCGCTTGATCAGCGCCGAGATCTCGCTGTCGAAGTGCTTGGGGATCGGCGCGAACTGTGTCGTGAAGAAGGAGAGCAAAGTCGCGTGTTAGTACGAGCATGTGCACCACCACACTCCCAACCACCTCCAGCCCCGCGCACCTCGTTGCGCACGATCGTGAAGATGAGGCTGATGATGTTCGGCGCGTCGAACGCGTGCTTGAGCGCGCACATCTCGTAGAGCACGCAGCCGAGCGACCAGACGTCGCTCGAGTACGAGTATGGCTTGTTCTCGCACACCTCGGGACTCATGTAGTACGGCGTGCCGACAACGGTCTTGGCCTGGTCGAGCGTCGAGTCGAGCGTCTTGGCGATGCCAAAGTCGCCGAGCTTGATGACGTTCTCGGTCGTGAGGAAGATGTTGCTCGTCTTGAGGTCACGGTGCAGGATGCGCTGCTGGTGCAGGTACTTGATGGCCATGGCCATCTGCACGAACCAGTCGAGGATCTGGCTGATGTCGAAGTAGGCGCGGCGGCGGTCGGCGGTGGCGTCGCCCGCGAGCTGCTCGAGCACGGCCACGCGCTCGCGGATCTTGTCGGCGAGGTCGCCGCCGTCACAGTAGGCCATGACGATATGGATGACGTTGTCCTGCACGAAGTTCTCGCGGTACTCAACGACGTTCGGGTGCTTGAGCTTCGCGAGCAGCTCCACCTCGCGGAAGGCCTGCGCCTTCTCCTTCTCCGTGAGCAGCTCCGTCGGGATCTTCTTCACCACGAAGCGCTCGCCCGAGCCGCGCAACGCCACGAGGTGCGCGGTGCCGTACGTGCCGCGGCCGATGCACTTGATCTCCTCGTACTTTTCCATCGCGATAGTTAAGCCGCGCGATCTTCCAGAGGCGCGTGGGCACTTTCAGTATCGGAGCCTTCCTGTCGCCTACTATGTCAGTAGTGCGGCTGTCGGCGGGCGGCGGAAGCGCTGGCGGCAACAACAACAGCGCTAACAAGGCGCTCGGTCGCCTCGCGCTGCTGCTTGGGCTCGCTCGCCTGCCTACCGCCGATTACTGAATGAATGATCGAACGCCTTCTTCTTCCATTTTTACGCCACTTTCCGACGTCGCGCGTTTGCTATTGAGAGGGAGCTGTTCGCTATTGAGAGGGAAGAGCTGCATGAATGATGTGGGCACGTGGGCGGCTTCAGCGACGGAGTACGTGGGAGTGTCGGGAGAGCATGTGAACTGCTCGACGCTGGTACAGGGAAGAGCGTGACGCGGACAGCTGCTGGTGGTGGTGAGTGGGGTGACGCCACTCGCAGTGCGGATCTCCACAGTCTCTGCTTGGACGACGATCGAGCGCCGTTTCCGGTGTCCTACATTACATGATCATCCGCCTTCCTTCCTGCATGAAGAGGACGCGAGTGCGCCTGCTGCGGAGGCATCGCCCTCCGAACACGAGCAGCCGCAAACTGCGAACACGAAGCAACGGAAGACACGGGAAGCAGCTCGGAGAGGGTTCCATTCACGCGCTCACATGGATCCGCGATCTCGTCCTCGTCAGCTGCTGCTGTTCCTCTTCTTCATCATCGCCAGCTTCTTCTTCTTCGTCGTCTTCTCAGTGCGCGCGATGGCAGCAGGCGCGTCCGGCAGTTCTGGTGGTGCATCCGCCGTCCTCCTCCAGCTTCTTCGCCGCTCATAGCGACTCGCGCCGCCGCCACACACTTAGTGGCCGTGGTCGTCGTCGCCCGCGTGGCCACCGTGGTGCGCCGCCGCCGCCTGCTTCTCCTTCTGCACGACGATCGCGTTCATGCGCGAGAGCTGTTTCCATGGCGGTGACGGTCAGCACCTCACAACATTAACTGCCAGCAGCAGCATAGTAACACAGGCCCACGCACCTCCTTCTTGTGATGTAAACACTCGAGATAGTCCTCCACCTGCTTGCCGCACTGGCCGGCGAGCTCGGTGGTTTTCTGTAGAGGGAGGGCACAGCAAGCAGCATGGGTGAGTCTCCACGTACGCTAAGTAGTAAGAGAGAGAGCGAAAGAGACGCACGCTGCACTGCTCGACGTCCTTCCAGAACTGGTAGCAGCGGCCCTCGCGGCCCTTGAAGCCGAAGCCCGACGACATCTTCTCCTTGTCTTGAGACCGGCGAGCGAGCGAGCGGCAGGCGCTGTGCGGCGTTCCTGTGGTCTTGCTCTCGGGAGCTTTTTGGGCGGCTTTGTGGTTCAGGTGCTTGTCCCGCGTTGTCCCTATTTTAATGAATGATGACGCAAGCAAGTACGCACGAAATAGATATAAGACCGGATATCATGACAAGCAAATCAAATGGCTTGACACTCGAAGAAAGCATGGCGGCGACGACGATCGCGGCGCGCGCGGCGCTCGCCCGCCAGACGCGCGCGCTGTACGCGCAGTGCCTGCGGTCGGCGCGGCGCTGTCCCGCATTCGAGCAGCGCGAGATGATGAAGGCGTACGTGCGCATGAAGTTCCGCCACGATGCGCACGAGCAGGACCCGGCGCGCATCCGAGCGCTGCTGGCGGACGCGGCCGAGGAGCTCGAGCGCATGGACTACTACCACGCGATCTACCAGGCCAAGCTGCGCGAGCAGGAAACAAACAAAGCAATCAAGACGGCAGACAGGGCAGCAGCGGCCGCGATGCCGAGCATCACCGTGTGTCCGCACTGCTCCGCCGCGTACCAGCCGCCAAGCGCCAAGTTCTGCTCCAACTGCGGCGAGAAGCGCGCCGCATGAGGCGAGTAGGGCAATGAGCGAGCGAGCGCCAAACTGTGCTGCTGAAGGTGGGAAGGTGATACCCACAGACGCGCTGTGTAGTGTGCTCGAGTGACGAAATAATAGACTGTGTGTTGTTCATGGTGTTCGCACCTATGTCTCTCTTCAGCAGCAACTGCATCGGCTCCCTGTATGGCTGGCCTCTCTATCGGATGATCGACGCGCGCTCAAACGGCCAGGCCTGCGGGGGAATCATCATAGCATAGCACATGTCACGAGTCAGCAGTTGGCTTGAGCACCACCTACTGGTGCGCTCCACACAAAACCCGAGTAACAAGAACGCACGATGACGCGCGCGCGGCCCAAGAGCAGCGCGACCGGCACGGCGCCGATGTGACGCGAGTCCACCGACAGCGTCGGGTTGTCGCCCTCGACCCACACGTGGCCCTTGGGCACTGTGATCGTCTCTCGACGGCTCTCGTCGAAGCGCGGCTGCAGCTGCACGACGTCGCCCTCCTGCACCACCGGATCCACACATCACGCACACGAGTCAGCCGCCGCCGCTACACTCAAGCGTCGATTACAGTGAACGCACGCACCAGCGCCAGAATGCGCTTGCAGATCGTCGCGCCGTTGCTGCGGGTGGGCGAGCGCAGCAGCACGACGTCGCCGCGCTCGAAGGCGCGCCAGCGCCGCGAGAGCCGGTCCACGAGGATCACGGAGCCGTCGGGGATCACGGGCTCCATGGACTGCCCCATGCCGTAGATCACGTCGAGCGCGAACTCCTTCGTGACCGCCGCCCAGCTCGCCACCAGCACGAGGTTGCGCGCGAACGCGAGCCTCGAGGCCATCGTGTGAGTTGTCAAGTGACAAGCGTCGAAAAGAGTGACTGTCATTATAGCAAGCTGAGCATGGCGGCACCACCAGCAGCAGCAGCAGCAGCAGGCGTCCTGGCCGTCGCGAAGGGCGCGACGCTGGGCTTCAAGGCGCTGCCAACCGCATCGCTACCCGCCGAAGCGCCTGCGCCGACGCCCGCAGACGCGGCGGACTGGGCGGGCATCTACCCGCAGCTGAGCTTCGCGCAGGCGCTCGCGTACCTGCCCAACCAGTTCGAACGCGGCTGCGCAAGTGCGAGCGTCGTGCGTCTCGTGGCCAAGCGCGACATCGTGCTGGTCGCAATCGCAAACCCGGTGTTCGCGGACGGCACGGTGTCCTCGGCCGCGAAGGCGCAGCTGGTGCGCGAGGCAGTCCACGCGCTCGCGGCGAGTGGAGACCACCCGGAGGTCGCGATGCCGCTGCGCGACGACCTGCCGCTCCTGCGCGCGTGCGGCGAGTGCTGCATCGCGCTCTGTGTGCCGGACGCTGAAGGTCCGGAGCTCGTGCTTCCCAAGAGCATGTTCACGCAAGAATGGCTCGAGTGCGAGCCGCTCTTCACGTTCGTGGAGAGCGCGAGTGTGTCTGCGACGGTGGGCGAAGTCGTCGGCCAGAGGTTGCACCGGTCTGTGCTCATGGACTGGGCGCTGCTCACTGAGACGCTGGAGAAGCAGCTGGACGAGACACGGTGCGCGGCGCTGGAGCTCGCAGTTGAGCAGGCGGCTCGAGGCGGTGGATCTGGAGATGGACGATTAGCATGACAACTCGCAGCAGCAGATCAAAGAACAGGAGTAACTCTAGCTATAAGTGCTCGGGCTACGGCGCTTGCCGAACGGTTCGAAGACAAGGAAATCGACGGATCCGCAAGATCGGAGGAGAGTGCACAGATTGCTCACACACATGCGAGAACACGGCGCCGAATCGATTGATGTATCTACATACTCATCCCAGATGCAAGTTCTGCGTCCTGTGGACGCCGCGAAAATCTCGCGAGCTTACGCAGCTCAAAGTTCACCTTCTGCTCGCTAGCGCCAGCACACAGACCGCTATCACGAACCCGAAGGCGAAGAGTCCAAGGGTTAATGCTGTATGGCATCCACGAACCAGCAAAGCAAACCGAAGTTGTTAGCCCTCCATCAAGACACAAGAGCTGCAAGACCACGAAACAGACACGCGGGATGTAACGGGGTTACACTCGCTGGTTATGAAACATAACCCAGCTCAGCGGGACTACTGTCCGCGCAATTACTTTAAGTCCGGTCATAAAGTGGCGCCTTCTCCTATTGGCTAGAATAGCACAATTGACCAATAAGATCGCCAGGACTCTCAGAGCCATTCAAAGTTTAGGCATCTTAGGCATCTTAGATTTAGTATAGTATACAAAATCTACATATTCACGCTGACTAGTGGAACCGCACTAAGCAAGACAAATAACACTTTGGTTTTGGAGCTATACTTGCCCAATGTCTTCTTCGTTTTCCATCTTTGTGTCTGGAATCCTTGTGAAAGGTGCACTTACACGCTTCCTCTCTATCTGTGCTGCGTAACTCGGGAGAGCCCGGTTACACGGGACGTATCACCGGCTCCGCTCGAGAAGGGATCTCGCTTGACGCGATGACCGAGAAGAGGTGTGTGTTCTGTCGCAATGCTCGCGTCGCCGAACAGACCCACCGCGATCTCCCTCATGTGCATTGGTACCCTGCCCTGGTGGTTGGCTCCTGCTACTGACCGTATCGTAGTCTTGATCGCCCAATTGGCGCCGATGT
>JAASGU010000761.1:0-12940 GCA_023334365.1 Globisporangium acanthophoron | reverse complement strand
CTGGAGGTAGTTCTCGATCAGCACCTCGGCCTCCTCCGAGTCGAAGCTCCAGAGGTCGTTCAGCAGCTCCGGGTCCTCGTACAGCTTCGTCAGGTAGAGCAGCCGCAGGTCCTCTTCGTTGTCCAGGATCTCCATGAGCGCGCGCCGCACGCCGTCGACCTGCGACTCGAACTCGTTCATCGTGTTCTTGAACGTGCGCAGCGTCTCGAGCTCGCTCGCGGCGATCTTGCCGTGCGCGAGCCGGTCGAGCGCCGACGACACCACGGGCGCGGTCTTTTCGTAGTCCGCCTCGAAGTACCGGCAGAGCGTCGCGAGCAGCGCTTCCAGCGCGCTGCAGCACAGCATCAGGTTAGCAGGTTAGGCTACGAGGTGTACGGCTAGCATGGCGATCCACGAGTCGACGCACCGGAACTCGAAGGGCGCGGCGTCGCCGTGCTCGGGGCTCGCGGTCTCGCGGAAGCTCTCGCGTAGGATCGAGAGCAGGCTGTCGGCGCCGTCGGGCACGAACACGAGGCAGCCGTCGCGCAGGATGATGGCGCGCACCGGGTCCGCGTTCATGAGCACCGCCTGGTTGCGCAGTTCGATGGACGGCTCGTTGGACGCCGAGAACGCCGTGTCCAGCTTGCGGATGTCGCGCGCGTGCACGCGCTGCACGTCGCAGATAGACCCGAACGCCGTGGGGCCGCCGCCGCCGCCGCCGCCGCCGAGCAGCTTGGTCTGCTTCACGCGCTGCACGCGGCCGCCGCTACTGGCGCCAGAGCCGACGGCGCGCGCCGCCTCCTGCGTGAGCCGCAGCACGTCCGCGCGACTCACCTCCTCGAACGCCGAGCTGCCGTCCGGCGCGAAGCGCAGCACGAGCGAGCGACCGTTCTTGAGCGATGGGTCGAAGGCGCAGGCGAAGCGCCGCTGCTGCTCCTCCGCCGCGTCCGCGTCCACCGCCACGGCCACGGCGTCCAGCGGCATGGCGCGGAACGGGAAGCGCGGCGACGCGTCCGCGACGTCCACGGGGGCGAAGGCGCTCATGCTCGTCGACGCATGTGCGGGGATGTCGCAAGACGCCAGTTTAGTTTAGTCCAAACAATCCGGACCAAACGTTTTAGACTTTATTAAACTATATGGATTGCACTGACAACTCATATCTCTCGATGTCTCGATCTATGGATGAGATGGATGAGATGGATGAGATGGATGCTTCGTGCTTGACGATCGAGTGCTTGCTGCATGTCGTGAGAACCTTCAGATACGCGAGAACGCGCTCGTGATCGCGGTCGGGATCTTCTTCTCTATGGACAAATCGTGGAATGCCGCTGTGCCTCCGACTCGGGCGGGGAACCTCAGAATCGCGTGCTGGTCGGACGGCGCTTGCCGCTGCTGTGCTGCTGGTGGCTCATTGCGGTCGAGTGGCGACGGCTGCTGGCACTCGACGGGATGCCCGACGGAGCCGCACTGCTTGCTGCTGCTGCTGGAGTCGAACTGGAACTGGAGGGAGCAGTAGGCTGCTGACTGCGACGCGTCACCGACCGCAGCGTCGCACTGATCCACGACCTCTCTCCGTTCGCCTTCTCGCGCGTGCTCTTGGGAGCCGGAGAGCGCGTGTTCGCGGTCATCGAGTTGTTCTCGTCGCTCTTTCTCGGTGTTTGACGAGACGACACTGAGTGTGCTGGAGCAGGCGGCGGTGGCTGCGAAGGCTGCCTCGTAAAGCGAGGGATCAGACTCTCTCTGCGCGACGAGGTGCTCTTGCCTGGGGTCGGCGCACTCTTCGGCGTCGGCGGGATCGGGTCGACCTTGGCTGCCGGAACGCGGTGGTGCGCTCGCGGCGTCTCGTGCTGAGATCGGCGCGCGTGCGGAGTGTGCTGCTGCTGTTGAATCGGCTCGCGCTCGGCCGGTCTTCGCAGTGCAGACTCTTGCGACGGAGACTGAATTCCTTTCCTCCCGCGCGAGAACGAACTGGAGGGCGTGGCAGTCGGTGCAACTGAAGCTTGCTGTTCCCGTCTATGACTCTCAGAGGATGCTCGCCGCTTGATCGAAGGAGACTCGGAGCTCGCCACTGCAGGCTTGAACCGCTGCAACAGCTCGTCCACTCGGTTCAGCAGCACCTCCTTGTCGGATTGCAACTCCACCACCTGCTTGCTTAGCTGCTGCTTCTCTTGCTCCAGTCTTTGTATCGTACCCTGAGGATCAGCGCACTCACAACACTGTCAGCAACGCGCCGAGCACGATCGCACCCTTCGCATCGACAGACGTACATGCAGAACTTGGATCTGCGGATCGGGTTCGGAGACTGGCTGCGCTCTCAGCATATTCGTGGTATCGTCTCCTCCCCACGGCATGTTCTTGAACTTCTTGAGCGTCAAAGGCGAGATGTCGTCATCGCTCTCGCTCTTGCGCTTCGATATCGACACCTGCGCGAACTCGACTTGCGCCTGCGCCAGCGCACTGCGCAACGAGACGTTCTCTTTCTCGAGCTTCTCGATGCGCTGCTGGTACGTCATCTCCGCCGTCATGATGTGCATCTTGGGGCGGATCTTGATGTTCTTCGCGCGGTTCGCGTACTTGAGCGTGTTGTGCGACTCGTCAAAGCACGCGTGCGACGGGTTCACGTTCGCGATCATCACGAGGCGGCAGTCGCCCTCGAGCGAGTTCTGCAAAGAGAAACAGGTTAACAACGGCCAACGTGTACGCTGCAACAACAAAAAAGCGGAGCATACCTTCAGCAGATGCGTCAACTTGCTGTCGCGATACTGGACCTTCGTCTTGAGGCGGTTGCGCGACTCCTGTAGCCGCTTGTTGTCTTCGAGGCTCTCGAACGAAGTGCTGCGAACGAGCTTTCTCGTTTGCGACGTCAGACTGTTGATGCAGTTCGCGAGCGCCAGCAGGGACTACATACATCACCACACCGAGTCGTTAGAGTTGCTGTCGTTGCCGTCTTCACTACCAGCAGACCAGCAGAAAGCCCGCTACCTTGTTGATGTTCGCGCCTTCCGTCAGCCGCATGCCGCGGTTCTGCGTCGTCGACGCGCGCTCCGAGCCGGCGAGGTCGATGAGCGACAGCTTGCCCTCGACGATCGACTTGCGCGGGTGCGAACCGGACAGCATCGTTGTCGTCGTGTGACGCACGATCACCTGAATCACAGCATGCGAGCGGGACGAGACGATGTTCGCAGCCGTCGGCTCCGTCTTTCGGTTCCGATTGCCTCTGCATCGACACAAGTATGCGCAAGCACACGTCAGCACTGTGTGTCATGCATGGTACCCACCGAGTACACGGCACGAAGCAGACACACCGACGAAGCAGCTGGAGCACTTCTCCGGCGCTGTGCGCTTCTTCGTGGTGCAGTCCTGCGACGTGAACGATCCCGCGGGCTGGCGAAGGAACACAGTAGCAGCAAGCTCCGTCAGTCAACTCACACATCGCTCCCTCGTCGTGTCCCCTGCTTATCGCTGGCCGTCGTACCAGGATCCTCTCGCAGAGCGAGCGCGTTCGCGGACGGCTGCAGCAGGTCGCGGATCTGCTCGTTGTAGACTTCCAGATACGAGATGAGCACCTTCCAGTCGAACGCAGAGCCCTCGGCGATCTTGAGCATCGCCTCCTCCTGCTTGCGGTATCGGATGAGGCTGAAGATGTCCGCGAGTGCGTGCGGGATGATGCCGTCGACCTCGAACGAGTCCTCAGCGAAGTCGTCCAGTTCGCCCGCGCCGTCGCGCTCGGACCCCATCATCGTGTGCGTCTTGCCGGCGCCAGTCGCTCCATATCTGAAGCACACACAGGTTAGCGGATCGTTCCTTTCACCATGAGAAGATCACCGGCGGGAGAGAGGAGGAGAAGGCAGCGAGAGGCAGCAAGCGGATCCCCTACGACAGCCACGTACGCGAAGATGGTCGCGTGGTATCCGTTGAGAATGGTCGGCACGATGTCCATGACGGTCTTCGCGTACACCTCGTCCTGCGACGCCTGGCGGACAGAGACGCACACATCGATCACATGAGCACACCTGCTCCCGTACCTCTTCCTTGTGTACCCGACGCATCGCCTACCGTGTGCGGGAACGCGATGTCGAACGCGTACTCCTTCGTGGATGTCTGCTGGGACTTGAGGTGGCCGTTCGGCGCGCCGAACTTCTCGATCACCACCGCCTGTGCATGCACCACGCAGAGGGTCAGCAACCAACCCCGCCGTAAGCACCAGGAGCAAGAATAGAGAGGTTGAACCACCCGCACGCACCTGGTCGCCCACCACGCGGCAGCACTCGCGATGTCCGAGTGCGCGCTCGCTGTTCGCGAGTGGCCGCAGCCGCACGGCGACCTGCGCGAACGAACGCCGAGAAAGGCTCAGCAGGCGGGTTACAATAGTGAAAGAACCGCGTGGCGAAGACGCGCACCAGCATGCCGGAGGTGTTCTCCTCCATGCTCTCGTCCAGCGCGTCGTCGCGCAGCATGCGGAGACGGTCCATCGCTTGCCGCTGGCGGCGCGAGAGGCACCACCAAAGGTAAAGTGTGCACTTGGCTTCAGAACGCACTGGCGAATCTCGAGGATGGTTTACACTTCGTTTTGTATGCAAACTGTCGAACGCAGCCCTCGGTTATTTGGCGCCAAAACTGACAAAGGAGAATCACCAGACAAGCGAGGGTGGACCATCGTCATCATGGCGCGGGTCGGGCTCGGCAGCACTCTCGATGCAGCAGCAGGCGACCATCACGTCGCTCCTGCTGCAGAAGACAGCAGCGCCACTCGCCATAGAAACGCTTCAACCCGCCGCACACGCGCGCTCGTAGCGACGGCGCTCGCTGCGCTGCTCGCAGTCGCCGGCGCGCAGCTGCTCGGCCCCGCGCTCACAGACTGGCAGAGCGACACCGCAACGAGAGCGCGCGAGACGCAGCTGGCAGCAGTGGATCGTCAGCTGCAGCTGCTTCACGCTGACACCGCGCGCGTCGTGCAGCGCGCGAGGAAGTTCTTCGCGCTGCAGCACCACACGCAACTCGCGTCGTCCGCCTTCTCGCACTTCGTCGCGCGAGCACAAGAGCGCGCACTTACGCAGCACGCGAAAGAGCGCCTCGAGCGCCACGCGTTCGTAATGAAACAGGCGATCGCGAGGCAGCAGACGCAGAACGGCGACATCAACGCGACGGTGCAGAAGCTCCGAGCACTCAACGTCTCGCTGCTGCAGCCGCCTCCAGAGCGGAGGCAGCAGCTGATGACCGTTAGCAAGGCGCAGCTGCTGCAGCTGCAAGAGATCCAGCGGCGCCAGCGAGCGCTGGACGACAGCATCGTGTCGCTCGCGGCCGACACTGCGCTCGAGACGTCGGAGCTCGCGCTCGCCGAGCAGACAGCGCGCCAGCGAGAGGTGGACGCGCGGATTGCCGAGTCGCTCCGAAGACTCGAGCAGCAGATCGAGGCGCACAGCAAGCGCCAGTCGTCTATGAGCGGCGGCGCGCTCTTCTTCTACACGATCGTCACGTGCCTCACTGGCGGGTACCTCTGGATGACAGTGACGGAGCGCAGAAGACGGAAGCCGCGGGAGTCGTGGTCGTGGTCGCCGATACCGAAGTTCATGGTGCAGATCAGGGATCTGCTCAAGTCTGCTGTGGTGCGTCACTGGAGGCTCGAGTTGCGGGTGGATGATGAGGTACAAGCTGGCTGATGGGGCTGGTGTGCGAAGGTGATCGAGGACCTCCGGCGCCAGGAAGAAGTTCTCGTCGACGCTTTTGACGCAGACGACGACAGTCTTGGCGACGTGCTGGTGCGGAAGTTCGTCACGACCCCGAAGCTGGTGCATCGAAGAGGTGCCAACGCACGCAACCTATGAGCCCAATACACTGGCATCTCCGATAAGCCGATCGCATGAGTGGCAGACCACGTTACTGCTGCTTATCGAACTGCTGAGCTGGCTACTCATGGTGTATGTACAGGCAGAGCCATTTGGAATCTGTAGATGCGCATGCGCAGGAAGCTACTCACGCGTGGTCGAAGGCCGAGGTCGACGTGGCGAAGCTGCTGCCGACGAACTCACTGTAGCCGGATACTGGCGTCGACGGCATGGACGTCGACATGGTCTTCCCGTGGCCGCAAATGGCGCGCCGGATGAGCTCCTTCTTGCGCTGGAACGAGGTGCGAACTGTCGCCGGCGTGTCCGAGATGTTGTCCATGACGAGGAACACGATGAACAGCGCGGCGTGCTCGAGCACGAGGGCGACGAGGAAGCGCGACGAGAGGTCAACGCAGCTGAAGTCCGGGTTCATGCTGCGCAGCAGAACAGGAACATTCCAGTCAGCAGACACGACAGCGATACGAATCGACATGAGCATTCGTCACGAACCCACCTGAAGTCCTTGCCGTTGAAGCGCTCGAGCGACGTGCACTGCGTGAGGAAGTACTCGAGCTCGCCCGAGCTCACGCAGATAAGGCCGACGACCACGAACACGGCGAGAAGGAGCGTGATGAAGAGCATCTTCTCCCACTGCCCGATGCTGTTGGACTTGCGCGGCACGGGTCGTCGCCGTAGCAGCACGAGTTTGTTGAAGCCGTTGCGGATGTGCACGAGGTTGTTCGCGAACGCCGCGAGCGCGCAGAACGGCCACACGACCGAGAACATGACGACGTAGCCCTGGCGGCAAGAGCAGCAAGAACAACACCGCGTTACGATTCATGACTCGGCAAGGATCAAAGCGACTCGGAAAGAGCTGTTCACGCACGTATTGGATCACCATCCGCAAGTAGTCGGGCTGCAAGGCAAGTGGAGATAATTCTTAGCCAGCAGTCAACCACCAGCTGAAGAGACGAGCAAGTGCAGACGCACGAAGGCGTTGTAGAGCGGCAGCTGACTCTCCTCCAGCACATCGTCCGCAGTCATGAAGACTTTGCCATCACAACCGATTCATCCGCATCTTCGTCGTCAGTCGTGCAGCCAGCATCACGAACCCATCACTGAGATCAGCTCAAGACGCACACTTTTCGTTCTCGAAGCCCTCGAGCGTGTTGATCGAGACGCCCAGCGCCTTCTCGATGTACGGGATCCGGATCGGAGTCAGCATTTGCAGCTGGAAGCACAGCACAAAGTGATCAGCTCTACACTCTCTCGTATCGGATCGCCACCATCACTACCATCGCCACACACCTCCATCTTGACCTTGAAGTCCACGGACGTTGATCCCTGCGCCTGCGGACCGACGCCCTGCACGTTCTCAAACGACGACTGGTACTCGGACAATGCGAGCAGCGTCTCCGCTGGGTTCGCCCGCATGATCTTGCGCGCGAGCTTGGACGCCTTGAGCGTCTCTTTGCGGAAGAAGTGCGGCACTGCCGTGTCGATGAGCAAGTTGAGCGCCTGCGTGATGAGCAGCGGCGTCACGAGCGCAGTGGACATGTCGATCACGCCGTTCTCCCAGTCCACCGTCAGCTCCGTGTACTTGAAGTTCTTCGCGAGCCACCCCTCGACCTCCTTGCCGAACGGCACGATCACGAACGCGATGAGGATGAACCAGAGGAAGAACGAGATCCAGTTAATCACGAACAGCCGGCTGATCATCGTGCGCTGGAAGTGCGCCTCGGTCGCATGGTTCTCGCGCACGACGAAGAAGTGGATGAGCTTCACGCTCAACAGGTAGACGAACACATCGAGCGAGATGCCGAGCAATACGCCCTGCACGAGGATGTAGCACCAGCGCCACGAGAAGAGCGTTGGGCGCTCCGTGTCGAAGCATGACAGGAACGCGACGCAGTCAGGGCACTTGGTGCACACCGGCGCCATCATCGCGGCCGTGTACCACTGCACGAAGAACGTGATGCCCAGCACGTACGTCACGATGAAGATCGTGAACACGACGAACGTCTGCAGGTACGCTGGGATGCGGTAGATCGAGTTGTAGTACGGCTCCTGGAAGAGCAGCACGCCGTGCGAGTCGACGACGTTGCGGTAGCCCTGCGGCTTGAACGACGCGTTCGGGTACTCGGCCTCCTTGAACAGCCGTAGGTTCCACGCGTCGTTCAGCAGGTTGTTCTTGCGCCGCCACGCCTTGAGGAACCACGTGCCCCAGAGCGTCGCGGCGCAGAAGCCGAAGATGCTCAGCGCGCGCATGTACGTGACCGCGCCGAGCCACCGACACGAGAAGTACACGATGCTACCGCAGAGCGCCGGGATGAGCAGACATTTGGTGTACAGGAACACGAAGCTGAAGTAGAACGCGACCCGCTCGCCGTAGTTGTAGCGCAGCTCGTTCGTGATCTCGCTCGACTTCCACCACCACTGGCCGCACTTATCGAGCAGCAGGCGATTCACGCGGCGGTTGTGCAGCGGGAAGCACGACGCGATGATCGGGTCGTTGCGGCTGTCGTCCTCGATCGAGATGTTGGCGCCGGGCGGGTTCAGGTGCTCGAGGTCCGCAGTCGACGTGATGATGCGCGCGATCGTCTGGATACGCTCGGCGGGCGTGAACTTGGAGTCGTCGTCGATCGTGGCCAGCGCAGGCGGCAGCACTTCCTCCTCGTCCTCCTCGCATGCCTCGTGGCCGCGGTCTTCGTGCTGGTCGTGGAAGTCCCGGTGGTGGTGCACGTGCTTGTTATCGTGGTAGCGCCGGTGCGTGTGCAGCGTGCCGATGTCGCTGGATGCGATGAGCTGCTCGATCTCGGACGGTACCTCGCCGACCGCTCCGATCTGCAGCCAGCGCTCGAGCACCAGGCGGCTCTTCTCGATCTGGAGCCGAGACGGCGTCGGTCGCAGCAGCAGCACCATGTACTTGCGCGAGTAGAGCGAGCTGGAGAGCACGGCGACCTCGAGTCCCGCGGCGAAGCAGCGCTGGATGACCGCCATCTGCTGCTTGCCGGCCGCGTCGAGCCCGTTGCGCGCGAGGATGCGCGGCGTCGTGGGCTTGTTGTGCAGGATGAGCGCGAACTCGTACTTGATGCGGTAGTCGACGACGGGCGCTTCGCCCGCTCCGGTTTCGCCGCGCGGGGACCAGATCTTGGGGAGTGAGCCCATCATGTGCATGCGACCCATGGGCGACACGAAGCTCGGCGAGAGCGCCGGCTGCTGGAGCGACACGCCTTCCCTGTCGCTTCCACCACCACCAGCAACGGACGACGGCGCCAGGTGCTTCACGAGGTTCCCGAGCGACTTGGTGTACGTGCGATCGCGCGGGATGGCATCCGCGGGAGCCCACAGCGGCTCCACGCTGAAGCTCTTGGCGCGTCGGTGGCGCAGCGTCGACGCCGCCGCTTCATCGTCGTCGTCGTCGAAGTCTCCGCGACGGCGCTGCTGCTGGCGCCGCCGCGGGACTTCAAGCGACAGCGCGTCGGCGGCGGGCGAGCGGTGTAGCGATGGCGGCTCGCTAGCTTCGTCGTCCAGCAGCACTTCGAAGCTGCGCGCCTTGCGCATCGGCTGCGGCGCCCGCGGCGGCGGCTCGTCCGCCATGATATACGCTTTGGCTAGCGAAGATCGCTTCAAGGTATACGCGCCGTATAAAACTGAGTGCTAGAAAGGCGGGATACTGGGATACTGTGAGTGGTATACCAATACTGTATATTTTGTAGGTATACCTAAATAGCGACGCTTCATTATCCGAAGGCGCACATTTGGAAGAACGATGGACCCGCAGACCGCTGAAGCTGGTGAAGCGTACCTCAACGCGCTGGGCTTCCGCTCGCTCGTCGAGTGGTTTACGGCGGAGACGCTGCTCGCGCGACCAGAGGACCCCCTCGCGTTCATCCGCGCACTCGCGGACGAGAAGCTGACGGAGGTGTGTTCTGCGACGTGTGACATATGCGAGTTTGTATGACGTTGAAGTTCACGACAGCGAAATGGCTACTTATTGCTCCACCTCAGCGACCGAAGGGCGAGAAGTACAACGGTGACCACGCCATGACGTACATCAAGCAGTGCTACGCTGCCGCGAGGTGTGAGCTGAGTGGCAGGCGCAGTCATCACCGATTAGTGCTCACAAGTGTTCGCGCTCGCGATGCAGCGCGTCGGCGGACGAAAACGGACGGATCATGATCAAGCCTCGCAAGATCAGGTAGATCGCTGCTCTGGCTGTGCAAACTACGCTGTCGTGCTCTCCCAATTCTCCAAACTTGGCCTAACGGACGCAAACACGACGATGCTTTGACAGCCCTCCTAGCAACCAGGCAGCACTGGCAGCGTCATCCTCTGCGACGGCAGACCCCGCGCTCATCAAGCGCCTCGCGGTACTGGAGAAAGTGATCGAGGCGTGTCGACTGATTGCGATGCAGCTCAGTCCGACGGAAGGTGCGCTGAACGATACGATCTATCAATGCCTTTGGATCTTACCATCAACGTTCTTCGTCTTCTCGATCCACAGCCACGACGATCATCATCAAGCAAGCGTCCATCGTGTTGAACGCGGAGCGCTCGACGCTCTTCATCTACGTCAGTTGTCGCATGACAATAGCTTACATGCGAAGAAAAGAACACACACACACACACACATTGACTGACGCACTCCCTGCTCTCAACTCGGTGCTGGTTATCGTGTGCAGGAGAAGGCGAGCAACATGCTCGTACTCAAGGTCTCGGACGACGCATCCGACATTCGCGTTCCGTTTGGGAAGGTACATCCGCTGTACCACCTCACCACGTGAACTTGGGCTGCTAGTACATCTCAACAGCCCGCTTACGCCTCTCGCGCTATTTGCTGACGAATTATGTCAGGGCATTGCAGGGACGGTGGCCGCGACTGGCAAGGCAGTGAACCTGGCCGACGCATACTCGGATCCGAACTTCGACCCGAGCTACGACCTCCAGACGGGCTATAAGACGCGCTCCATGCTCTGTGTACCCGTGCGCAACGGCGAAAACAGCATCGTCGGAGTCGTACAGGTGCTCAACAAGTCGGGGAGCACGGAGAAGGAGCAGACGTTCTCGGAGGTGGACGAAGAGATCCTACGCATCCTTGCGGCACAAGCGGGCGTGTCGCTGCAAAACGCCAAGATCCACCACGACGCTTGCATGGCGCGCGAGCGTGTGCGCGACGTGCTCAGCATCGTGCAGGACATGCACCGCGACCTGGGCTTCATCTCGCTCATGTTCACCATGTCGACGCGCATCCAGCGACTCATCAACTCGGACCGATGCACGCTCTACATTGTCGACCGCGCCAAGAACGAGCTCTGGACACTCCAGGGAGAAGTGAATATTCGCGTGCCGCTGAACCAGGGCATCTCCGGCGCTGCCGCAGAGGCGAACCAGACGATCAATCTCGAGAACGCGTACGACGACCCGCGGTTTAACCACGAGTTCGACCAGAAACACGGTTACGTCACGCGCAGCGTGCTCGCGATGCCACTTCGCGACCACGGGGGCGAGGTCATCGGCGTCGTGCAGCTCATCAACAAGATGTCGGACCCATGGGTGTTCACCGCCGACGACGAGGAGCTCCTAGGTACATTCTTGCAGATCGCGGGTCCGATCCTCGAGACGTCGCAGTCGCACTTGCCGAAGACCACGCAGATGAAGGATTCGGGCGGACCCGAGTTCCCAGGGACAGTCGCTCCGCGTCCGACACAGCAGGACGTCGTGGAGATGAACGTGATCTCTGAGAACGACGAAGAGGAGGCGTAGGAGAGCGGGCATCGTCGAGATCAGTGACTGCGTCATACGGTGACGTTCGTCGCATCCTTCGCATCCTTCGCATCCTTCGCATCCTTCGGAGGGTCTCGAATGAACACTTTCAATGCAAAACACAGAATGGCAGCCCCAGCGCAACGAAGTTGCCTTCTCCATGGTGACATCACTCTGACTTCACACACTCCTTGGCTTGGGCTTCAAGGCGAGAAGCTCTAGCGAAAACGACACTGATCTCCGACTTCGTGGTCAAACACTCCAGCTACAAACATTCAGCTCAGCCCTGGCATCATAATCAAACCAAGCAACTTCCTCGTCTCTGTATTCTCGCGTTCGCGGTTGTCAACTTCGGTTGCTATGTTTGCTATGCACTTCTGCATCATCATCGCTCACATACGATTTGTGTGCTGCTAGTTGCGCCACACACTACAAGCGATAGTCTTTCTTGCTTGGAGGCTCGGCTCCGATCATGATGCTTCTTCCTTTGAACACGCACTCAGGACGCTGTTCGATGTGTGGAGGCATTCACGATGTTGGAGAGTACAGACGTGCGACGGAGCTGGGGAGACTCGTTGACCGGGAGTGGACCCCGATGCTCGGCAGAACACTTACCTGGAAGCATATCGTGAACTCCTAGTCGACGCAAGTTCCTCACGACTCGGGCCTCGACACGAACGCTGTTCGCACCGTCTGGTACATCTTCCGCGCGATCGCGCTCCACCAACTCTGAACGCAGCGCAACGCGCTCGTGTTTGACAAGCACATGTCACGGAACTTAGCCCAACACGTGCTCCAACCGTACTCTACGTTTGCAGCGCACCTTCGCCGCATCGACTCAACCGACATATCCAAGCTCGACACAGACATCATCAACACATTCCGCTCGAGTGGGAGCTGCAGAGTCATCTTAGATCGCTTTTCCCGCCTCCCGGCGGTCCGCGTGACACGACTCGTACCGCTCGACACCATACGCAGGATCTTCGGACACACAGACAGAACGTAGTCACCGCCCTGTACACTACTGTAGATTTTAGTGGCACCCTTCAGTTGAGAACCCCAGGCGAATCCGTCAATCGAGCCGCTCAAAAAGAGTATTATCGGACTGTGCGGAAGTGACAGGAACTTGCACGAGGAGAACACATCCGATCTCTCTTCTTCGCGAGACACTCAAACACTACAACACGATCTTGCTCATGTCGTGCGTACTCGACTCGATGACAGATGTGACAGATTCGACAAACCAGACATGAGGGGAAATCCAACATGGTGCTGCCAACCGATGACATCGTTTGGTGTTCAGATCGACGTGTTGAGAAACCCATGATCTGTGTGTGGAAACGAGTATGCACTGCCACTAACGCTGCTTT
>JAASGU010000760.1:0-12944 GCA_023334365.1 Globisporangium acanthophoron | reverse complement strand
TCGCGAAGCCGTCGGAACAACCACCGTCGCACGCACAGAGGGCATCGTCGGTGCCTCCTTCTCCCGCGCGCCGCATTGTTGCGGTCCATCCAGGCCGCAACCCAGTGTGGACTGCAGTCGTCCACGATGCGGCTGCGACAGACACCGTCGGGATGGAGCGCAACACGCGGCACGAGGTGATCAAGTGGTCTCGAAGCAGATACTACCAAGAAGCGGGGTTCACACATCGCTCAAAGCAAACAGCGATGTGGACGCAAAAGAACATCGTCGTGTCCAACTTCAGCGAGCACGCCTCCAGCGCCAAGACTGCACGCTACAAGATCCTCACCCACTGCTCCTACGTGCTCAAGCACCTCCAGGACGTGCTGAGCTTTTACTGTCGCCAGCGCTTCCGATGTCTGTCGTTCAACACATTCATCTCCCGGCAGAAGGCTTTCGACGCGATGGCGTTGGCGCTCACCGGTGGAGACCGCGACACTCTGGTGGTGTGGGGTGACGCGGGATTTCCCGCTCAAAGCAAAGGCAACGCACCAGCTCCGACGAACAGTCTTCGCCGCAACATCGCTGTACGAGTGAAGTGTGTTGTGATGCAAGACGAGTTCAGAACGTCGAAGCTATGCTGCGGCTGCAACAAAGAGCTAGACGGCCACCGTACGACGAAGAACGGTGCGAAGTCCTGGACCCTGCGCGTTTGCAACAACGATCAATGTCCTCGCAGGGTGTGGGACCGCAACATGTCGGCGGCGATCAACATCCTGAAGCTCTTCCTGTGCTCGTCGCAAGGTGAAGAAGTTCCAGTCGAGTTTCGGCGTGGCAAGTGCTCGTGATTTGCAACCCCAGGAGCAGCATATCTGTCCGGGGTGTACATGATGACCGGACAGGGCGACAGAGGCGGTCTCTAGGAGGTACGGGACTTGCCAAGTGTCCGTGATTGCGTGTCGGCGACGGCATGTGATCTGCGTAGTAGGGAGTGATCGGCTCTGAGAGTAGGCAGGTGTCGTGACCCGTTAATCAGCAGTCGAAGCCGCTAGTGAAGAAAGATAGGGACGTCACTTCAGATACCTCGATGTCTGCTCTCGTGCTCCCGAGTGGCGCGCGTATGCCGCGCTTCGGGCTCGGTGTCTACAAGTGCAAGCGCGGCACCGAGACGTTCGACGCGGTGCACAACGCGCTGCGTCTCGGCTACCGGCGCGTGGACACGGCGCAGTGGTACCGCAACGAGAGCGATGTGGGGGCGGCGCTAGCGGCGTCCGGGCTGCCGCGCGAGCGCGTGTTTGTGACCACAAAGCTCTGGCTCGCGCATTGGGGCTACGAGCGCGCGGCGGCCGCGGTGCGCGAGAGCCACGAGCGTCTCGGCGGCGCGCGCATCGACCTGCTGCTGCTACACGCGCCAGGGGACGCGAGCACCCGCGCGGAGACCTGGCGCGCGCTCGAGGACCTGCGTGCACAGGGGCTCGTGCGCGACATCGGCGTGTCCAACTTTAGTGTCGCACACCTCGAGCAGCTCGTGCGCACGGCCCGCGTGGCGCCTGCCGTGAACCAAGTGGAGCTGCACCCGTGGCTCGCGCGCCGCGAGCTTGTGGCGTACTGCCAGCAGCGCGGCATTCTGCTGGAGGCGTACTCGCCGCTCGTCAAGGGCTCTAAGCTCGACGACCCCACGCTCGCGGCGGTCGCAGCGCAGACTGGCGCGACGCCCGCGCAGGTGCTTGTCGCCTACAGCATCGCGAAGGGCTACGCGGCGGTCGCCAAGTCCGTAAACCTAGTGAGGCAGCGCGAGAACCTGGAGGGCGCTACGAGTGTGCAGCTCTCGAAGGAGGCGCTGGCGGCGCTGGACGCACTGGACGAGCACCTCGTGTGCGCGTGGGACCCGAGCGTGACCCACGCTGTGTGAAGGAAGGCGAGGGATCAAGCAAGCATTGAGGTTGATGGATGCATCTTCGACGTGCCAACTTCGACGTGGCGGCAACTTCGACATGCGTTCTGGGCCACCAGTTTTTTCTTTTACGGTGAAGTACGTAAATACGTCTGATTGGTTGTCTCTCTTCATACTGAAGTCAAGTAGGTTACTCGGATACCTCGCAAGAGTGACACAAAGAATGACAATTCTGAACCACAACTTTGCGTGTTTGCGTAACTGGTTTGCTTTCTATCTTGCTTATCGTATGCCATACAAATATCAAGTTATTTTTCCTGCCCTCACTTGAAAAAGCTCACTCTCGCAATCACCCGCGAAGCGCGAGTCGTCACACGTCGCAGATCGCCCCCTGCCCCTCTCCGCCGCTCCGCCATGCTCGCGCTGCTCCGCCGCCGGCCGCTCGGCTCGTGCGCCGCCGCGCGCCGCTTCTCCTCCGCCCCCGCAACTGCGAGCGACGCCAACGACGCCGCTGCTAGTGAAAAAAGCGAGGAAAATAGCAACGCCGAGTACCTGCAGCGCCCCGTGACGTACCCGCTGCACAAGATCAAGGTGGTGCTGCTGGAGAACATCCACCCGCGCGCCGTGCAGGTCTTCGAGCGCGAAGGGTACACGGTGGAGACCCACAAGCGCGCGCTCTCGGGTGAGGAGCTCGCGCGCGTGGCGGGCGACGCCAACATCCTCGGCATCCGCTCCAAGACGCAGCTCGACGCTGAGTTCTTCAGCACGGTCGGCTGGCACGAGCACCGCCTCTGGGCCGCCGGATGCTTCTGCATCGGCACGAACCAGGTGGCCCTGCAGGAGGCCGCGCGCTTCGGCATCCCGGTCTTCAACGCGCCGTTCTCCAACACGCGCTCGGTGGCCGAGAAGACGCTCTCGGAGGTCATCGCGCTGCACCGCAAACTCTTCCTGCGCTCGACCGAGCTGCACCAGGGCATCTGGACCAAGTCGGCCACGGGCGCGCACGAGGTGCGCGGCACAACACTCGGCATCGTCGGCTACGGCCGCATCGGCTCACAGATCTCGGTGCTCGCCGAGCTGCTCGGCATGAAGGTCGTGTTCTATGACCCGATCAAGTGCCTCCCGCTCGGCAACGCGCGGCAGGTGGACACGCTCGAGGAACTGCTCGGCATGGCGGACGCCGTCACGCTGCACGTGCCCGCGACCAACACGACCAAGAAGATGATCAACGCCAAGACGATCGCGATGATGAAGGACGGCGCGCTGCTCGTGAACAACGCGCGCGGCACAGTCATCGACATCGACGCGGCGGCGGACGCCATCCGCAGCGGCAAGCTCGGCGGGCTCGCGGTCGACGTCTTCCCGGTCGAGCCGGAGAAGAACGGCGAGCCGTTCGACACGCCGCTGCGCGGGCTGCCGAACGTGATCCTGACGCCGCACATCGGCGGCAGCACGGAGGAGGCGCAGGGCAACATCGCGGTCGAGGTCGCGAGCAAGCTCGTGCGCTTCATCAACAACGGCTCGACGACGACCTCGACGAACACACCGGAGCTCGACATGCTGCCGGTGCGCCACAACTCGATGCGCATCCTGCACATGCATCACAACGTGCCGGGCGTACTCGGCAAGATCCACTCGGTGCTCTCGGACTACGGTATCAACGTGACATCGCAGTACCTGCAGTCGGACCCGCGCCACGGCTACATCGCGCTCGAGGTGGAGAAGTTCCACGCCAAGATCGTCACGCGTGAGCTCGAGAAGATCAAGGAGACGATCTTCCTGCGCACGATCATCTAGAGGCGTCGCGCGTGGGGTGCTGTTCCAGCACTCAGTACATGTGAATAGGCCGACGAACAGCGCGGCCGACTGCGTTCGGCGCAATAGAACACGAGGACGCGCGCAGCAGCTAGCGCTGCGGCTCGACGCTCCGCCACCGGTGCGCTGCTAGTGCTTCTTTGAGGCATCTCGAGACTGCGAGAGAGCCAAAGCCTACTACCACCACCGAATCCCATTCCGCTCGACACCAGACACTTGCCTAACGCTATCGCTCCTATACCCAGGCGCAGCGCGGTCGCGACGATCTGCTCGGGTTGTCTGCGTCGCCACTGCTGCTGCTCTTGCTGGCGCTGAACCCGTTCGCGTTGTTCGTGTCGCTGGTGTCGGTGTCCTCGACTTGCTGGGTGACTGTGTCGTTCAGAACGTGCTCAGCCTCGCAAGTGCTGCTCCAGTTGGCAATCGTGGATGTCGTGCGGATCCTGCTGCTGCTGCTGCTGCTGCTGCTGCTGGTGGTGGTGGTGGTGGTAGTGGCGTCACCATTGCGACTGTCGCCGCCACGACCGCCACTGGTGCGCCTCGCAACACCACCACCAGCCTCAACACTAGCGCCAACGCCATGAGCACGACCTTGAGCGCGACCTCGAGCGCCACTTCCGTCGGTGAACGCTTCGTCGTGCTGCTGCTGCTGCTGCTGCTGCTGGTGGTACGGAATCTGCAGGTTCCTCCGATCCGAGCGCCAGCCGTCCAGACAGAGCATGCCGAGCAGCAGCCGCTTGCCGGTCTCGCGGATCTTGCGCGCCACGCTGGGGTCGTCGAGTTCGAGGAAGCGCAGCAGCGCCGCCAGCACCTTGCAGTCGTTGCGGGGTCGAGGATCCGAGCTCGAGCTCGAGCTCGAGTTCACCTCCGAGTTCGGGTTCGAGTTCCAGTTGGTGCTTCTCGGTGTCGCTGGCTGTGACGCTGCTCCTGACGCTGCGCCACTCGACACCCCACCTGCTTCGGTGCCTGATGGCGTTCGTTCTCGGCGTGATCTTGACAACCGCGTCGAAGCGAGCGTGTGTGTGGAAGTCAGCAGCTCTCGACTCGGTCGCCGTCGGCGTCGCCACACCAGCAGCGCTCGCAGCGGTCCTGGCTGTCGCCGTCTTCCTCGTTGTTGCTGCTGGTGTTGGTGCTGCCGCTGGTGCTGAACGATAGGATGGCCGAGTGCTGGCAGCGAACTCTGCGCGCGCAACCGCTGGAGCTTCTGCAGCACGCTCTTGATGAACAGGTTGAGCGCGAACCTGCGCTCCTGCAGCACGCCACGCGAGTGCCGGTGCAGCAGTCGCTTGCGCGGGAACATGAAGGCGTCGAGCAGTGCGTGGAGAGCTTGCGCGGCAGTGACGCCTCCGCTCAAGCCGTTGTTTCGCCCACTGCTGCTGCTGTTGGTGCTGATGCTGCTGTTCCCACACTGGAGCCACCGACTGGCACCACTGTCACCATTGATGTGTCCGTCGGAACACTGACACGCGCCGTGCTTGGCGCCGTTCGTGAGCCGCTTCAGGTCCTTGAACAGCTTTCGGCACTGCGAGTACGTCCGCGCGACCTCGTGCACGATGGGGAGCTCGGTCTCCGCGACCGGGTGCAGCGTGCTCCCGACGAATGTGGACGAGGGGATGGCGTTGGTCGATGATGCAAGTCGGGATCCGAGTCCGGCTGCGGTGCTCCTGATGGTGCTCGTTCTCCCACTGAAGCTGCTGTTGCTGTTGTTGGTGTTGCTGAAGCTGTGGTTGATGTTGCTGAAGCTGCTGGTGCTGAAGCTGTTGGTACCGTTGGTGGTGTGGAAGGCGGCGAAGGACGGGGCGGTGGTAGTAGTCCGCGGCGGCCGCGCGCGCATGTCGAGCGGGTGCACTGCGAAGACGTACTGCGGAGAGCCGCGTGGTCCTCCTCGCGGGTGAATGCGGACGATGTCGACGTCGATCTCGCACAGGATGCTGGTGCTGGTGGTGCTGGTGGACCTACTAGTGGTGCTGCTGTTGGTGTGGTTGGTTCTGTTTCCGATGTCGGCAGTTCTGCTGGTCATGCTTGCTGAAGTTGTTGTCGCTGATGATGGTGGCCTGCTCGTGAGCCTCAAGGTCGATTCTGCTGGCGTTCGCGTCGACGTGGTTCGCCGCGGCACTGCTGTCTTCCGTCGTGTTTGGAGCAGCGCAGCGCGTCGGACTGAGCGCGAACTCCCTCGTTCTCGATCTCTGGCGCGCTCGCTGGGTCTCGGACTTGCTCTCACTCACTCACTCTCTCGCTCTCTCACTCACTCTCTCGCTCTCTCACTCTCTCTCGCTCGCTCTCGCTCTCGACCCCTCCTCCTCTTGCAGCCGGCGAGCGTCGAGCGTCGATTTCGCGCTACGCACGCCTTTCGTAGCCACGTGAGATCTTCGTCGGCACGTGAGACTGTCGTCCGGACGCGAGACTGGTGTCGCGTTCGCGGTCTCGTTCGCGTCGGTGTCGTCCTTGATCAGTGAGACCTGCAGACCTGTAGACCTGTAGACCTGTAGACCTGACGTCGGGAGACTCGGGAGAGTCCTGGGAACTGCGCTGGTGCGTGGTTGTGCGAGCGTAGTAGTGAACGACCGCGAGACGTCAGGCGGGAGCGGAGCGGACTCTCACACGCGTGTGTGCGTACGGCGAGACGAGTTGGCGATGCCGTTGAAGCCGGCAGTGGTTCCTGTCTGGTCGAGTCGCGTGGCGTGGCGCTGGTGGATCCGGACTTGACTTGACTCGATGCTGGCTGAATCCGCGGTGGTTGTTGCTCAGATGAGAGTCTGTGTGTGTGTGTGTGTGATGGCTAACTGGTTGGTTCGTAGCTGGTTGGAGCGCGACGACGGCAGCAACAGCGAACGACGGCAGTCCAGGCTCGGGAGATGTAGCGGAGCGAGCGGAGGAGTGAGCGGCAGCAGCAGTTCAAGCAATCGATCTGACGAGAGCAAAGTCGCGAGCGGCCAGAGCGCTTGTGCTCGATCGCCCAAGCCCTCTGTTCTCGCAGCACCGGCGCAGGCGATGGACCAACCGAAGGTGAGTCAGCGAACC
The DNA here is from genome assembly GCA_023334365.1 of Globisporangium acanthophoron. Classification (NCBI taxonomy): domain Eukaryota; phylum Oomycota; class Peronosporomycetes; order Pythiales; family Pythiaceae; genus Globisporangium; species Globisporangium acanthophoron. The sequence continues at coordinate 6,238 of JAASGU010000760.1, read as the reverse complement.
AGCGAACCAGCAGCTACCAAGTGAACCAGCGAATCAGGCAAGACAAAGGAGAACTGCTGCAGCTCGAGCAGGACAGCTCCTCCTCCCGGCCCCCGCCTACTTGCTGCGCGCGCGTGCGCCTTTTCTGTGTGTGTGTGTGTGTGTGTGCATGTGTGTGTGTGTGTGTGCGCCCCTCGATCGACTCTTGGGCCGCGAAGAGCTGGCCGCGAAGAGAGATCAAGTGAGCCAACTGGAGAAAGAGAGGATGCGCTGTTGGTGCACCTCGCGTGTCGCTCGATGGTAGTGATGGTAGCGATGGTAGCGCGTCGAGTTGAGTCGCGGCGTTTGCGTGCTGCGAGTGCAAATCACGTCGAGCTGGCGTCCTGCTGTGCTGCTGATCGGTCTCCTCTTCGCGCTTCTGCTGGTGCTGGTGCTGCTACTGCTGCTGCTGCTGTTGGTGACCTTGTTGTTGTTGTTGTTGTTGTTGTGTTGACGGCGCTGCTGACGGTCGATGCGCTTCATGTCTTGCTCGTGAGTAACTCGTGCAACCTGAACCAGGCGGCAGCAGCGTCAGCGCTCGCCACCAGAAGGCAGCCACTTGAGTTCAAGCTCGGAGGAGATGGAGACTTGCAGCGCTGTCTGCGTTGCGTTGCGCGAGCGAGTGGCAGTGGTGGCGATGGCAACCAAGCGCTGCAGTCGATGTCGTCTCCAGTCATGTGCGGCTAGAAGGCTGTTCGAGTGCACTTGTCGTGGACTCGCAAGTGCCAGCCGTGATGGCAACCAAACAAACAAGCAAGCGAGCGAGGTGAACCGTCTTCGAGAGTCGAGGAGACATGCGAGTGAGCGAGGCGGCGTCTGAGGCAGCGGCGGACATCTGCTGCTCCAGATGACATCACGCGAAGCGAGAGAGACACTGCGCGACACACTCGAGCGCAGCTTGCAGGTGGGCATCCGTCGGCTGCACCATGCATCATCAAGCGCCTTGGACTTGCGGGTGAGCTTGCTTGTGAGCTTGCTTGTGAGCTTGCTTGTGAACTCGCCGGTTTGAGGAGCTATGGCAGTAACGGGTCACGAAGGCAACGACCAACCTCACGTTCTTCAAGCCGCTGTGTGACGGCGTGCGTCGTTCGTGACAGTGTTTAGGGAACTCAAGCGCTTCACGTCCGCTTCAAACCATTCGAGTCTCGCGCACCCGAGCGACTGCCAGCTCACTTGCTGCGAGAACACAAACCCTGAGAGACGATCTCGGGCGATCGTCTGGGTCGAGTGGGTAGCGAAGCTAGTGCGAGAAGGGGAGCAGCGCCGCGATCGTTCGAGCGAGTGTGAGTGGGCGCGATGGCGTCACGCCGGAGTCAGCTACCGCTAGTTCGCTCCTCGTACGCTCACTCCAGTCCTTCGAAGATCACCCTGGTGGTCCGCCACTGTCACGCTGCCGCCATCTCGATGCGCGTGTTGTCGCGTCACACGGATCGCAGAACACTAAAGCGCGAGAAGATGGTGTGGACGTACCGCAGTGAAGTCGCTCCCTCGCTCTCGAGTATGTGCTGGTCCTCCGCCATACCAGTTGTCGTTGGTGCAGGCGTCCATCGGAGGGGAATCGAGCGCTGCACGGTCGCACTCGCCGCCACCCGCACTGGTCCCCATCCTGTGAGCGCGCACGGACTCGACGAGACGAGGCGCGTCGAGTCGCTCTCTCGAGCTGCAGCGCGATCTCCTCGTCTCAGTCTCGCGTAGATCGTCGAAGGTGTCGTCGGTGGCTCAGCCGCTTGTGAAGAAGGCGCAGCACCACCGCGCGAGTGAGTCATCTAGTGAAGCAGAGATGCACACAAGACGGGTGCATAGTCAAGTGACGACGGCAGGCGGAAGAGCTCGAGCGATGCGAGCGGCGAGTCGAACGGCATGAACGTGGTTGAGAGCGCGAACTGGGGAGAACGAGCGAGCGGGCGACTGCAACGCCGAAGACTCGCGATCTGTTGGGCAGGAGACGACGACTCGCGACCGGATCGACAGGTCGCGTGACGTGGGCGGTGGCATCCTGCTTGAAGCGCGCGTCGTGGTTGAACTAGCACGAGATTCAACCACGTTCTGGTGGCTCGAGCGTCGCTCGATGTTTGGCTGTGTCTCTGAGAGAGCCCTTGAAGCATGAACTCGAGCGATTGCTGCCTTCAGCGAGCGACGCACGAGCGAGCGAGAGACTGACGCGTGGACGCATTGCTGGCAAGCCAGCCAGCATCACCAGCACCTTCATCAGCAGGCAGCAAAGCACGCAAAGCGCTGGCTCGTCGAACAAGCCGCAGCAGACGCGCGTGCCTTCTGTGTTTGTCCGGTCTCTCGCGGCGTTGATGTCTGAGGTTCAACCGCGCGTCGTCGTGGACCTGCCGAAGGCCGGGCGAGCCAATCGAGCGCCCTTGACGCGAGTCATCACAACAAGCGGCCGGAATCTGGCGGTTCGCGATCAGCGCACGAGCACATGAGCACACAAGCGGCGGTGGCGATGTTAAACAGAGCGAACAGCACAGGTATTCGAAGATGCCGAAGGTGTGTGTATATGTGTGAATCACACGGTGGCGCGTTGGCGAGTTGCGCGCTTCTCTCGCATGTGCGAGAGTGCGCACGTCTCGGTCCGATGCTGCCTACCAGTTGGGAAACGCGCGCTGGGGTCGTCGCCGCCAGCAGCAACAGCAGCTCGAGGCCCAGTCATTGCAGTCGAAGGCAATCCTGTGCGAACTCGAGTTTCTGCAGCAACAGCTCTGAGATGCAGTGGGAGGATCCGCTCGGTACCTACATTGCAGCAAGCGGCGCGCTCCTCGAAAGAGATGGATCGATGCGAGAGGCTGCTTCAGACGCCTTCCAACGTGCGGAGCGGAAGACCGCCTCCACAGGGAGCGAGCGAGCGCAGGAAGGAAGGAAGGAAGGAGGGAGGGTTCCGAAGTCAAGTCCCAAGTGAACTCACGAAATTGATAGTGATGAAAACGAGGGTATGCAAAACTGAACTTCTTCGTTTGCATTGATTCAACTTCAACCTGTGCGTGGACCACTCCACGGCGCCCCAGCCAGTCAGCGCCGCGCACGGCGCGATGATGCCTCATGCATCGCGCTGACTTTCTTCGTAGAGAAAGAGTGCGAGAGAGCTAGGACAGAGCGACACCATCTTTGGTGGTGACTCTTTGAGCTTGCCGCGAAGCACGCGCGCTCAAGCAAACACATGCATGCAAACCTCGACACTTTTCACGTTCAAAAAGGTGCTCGTGCGCCGGAATTAAACTGCAAATTATGTGGAAATACTAACTTTCTTGGAGTTTGTATACAGCATATTATCTGCAGGTGACGCGCTTTTGAAAACTGCAACTTTGAAGTTGCAGTTTCAATTATGCAGAGAACGGCCACATTCGACTCGCAGTATACAAACTGCAAGATTACACTGTGGCATTCCGATCGTGAAGTTGCAGTTTTGCGCGGTTCGGGTTGCAGCGCGCGGCCGTTTTCTGGCTGAAAAACCACTGCTCGTTGTCCGAAATGCGGAAAGCGCATTTTGCGGAATCTCCCGATACAATGCACCTTGCAGCTTTCCCATTGTCCTGATTTGCACTTTTGCGCGACCATTTTTGGTTTGACGTGCTCAAGCGTGCAGAGTCGAGGCGCTGTCGTAATCCTAGTGACAAAAACGAGGGATCCACGTCTCTTTCCTTCCCACACACAGCCAGGTCTCCGCCCTCCATTTCGCTTTCTGCGTGCTCGTGCACACGCGCTGCACGGACAGCGCTGTATTGCTTGTTCCTTGTCAGTCAGTCAGTCAGCCAGCCAGCCAGTCATGATGGCGGCGCCGAGTGCGAATAGCGTCCGGCAAGTCGTGACGCTGCCGCGGCTGCGGATCCCGTCCGACTCGGATGTCTTCGCGTCCCAGCAGCAGCAACAGTGGACACCATCGTCCTCGTCCGTCGCCTCATCCTTCCAGCCCCACTACCCGCCGCCGATGCAAATGCAGCAGCAGCAGATCGTGCCGGCCGCTGTCCCCAAGTCGGTCGCGCCGGTCGGTCCGCTCTCACGATCGCCGTCGTCCCCCGCGGCGTTCTTCCAGGACACGGACAACAAGGTAGTGATGAGCTGGCATTTGACTTGGAGTTTGTATGGAACGAGAGGCTCACATTCACTCGATGATGACATTAACAGTTCGGACTCACGCACTTGCTCGAGGCGGCGGAGCAGTGCCTCCCAGTGCCGGTGGCGCCGCAGTCCCAGACTCAGACCCAGACGCTGCGGAAGCGCAGCTTCAGCGAGCAGCCAGCGCCGCTCTTCCCACAGTCCCAGCAGACGCGGATCCCGTCGCTCGCGGGTTTCTTGCCGTCGGTAGAGGAGAGCGACCGGAGTTACAAGCGCCCGCGTCCGGAGGTCCCAGCTCACGGCTTCGAGTCTCAGACGCAGTACCAAGCTCCGTACCAGAACCACCAGCAGCAGCAGTTCTCCTACCCAACGAGCTACAGCAGCTCGCACCCGGCGTCTGCTCCACCGTCTGCGCCAGTGTTCCGAGCGTCGATCGAGTCGGCGAGCAGTCCTAGCGGCGTCAGCTCGCCTGCTGGTGCCAGCTCCGCCCCCAGTGTGGCGATCCCCAGTATGATCTGGGAGACGGTGCTCGCGAGCGGCGAGTTCCCCGCCGGTGTGGGTCTGAGCGAGTCGGCGAGTCAGGCGGTGGGTGGGGACGGCGGCGACCTGAATGGCAACGATGTGGTTGGCGACAGCAGCGCGGTGAAGCAGGGCCGCTGGACATGCGACGAGAAGCAGTACGCGCAGGCGCTGATCAACTCGGTGCGCGCAGGCGAGGCGGTGCTGCCGCCGAACACGTCGCTGCGGAGGTTCCTCGCGGAGAACCTGCAGTGCAAGGCCATGCGCGTGAGCAAGAAGTTCCGGAGCCTGCGCGCGTGCCAGAGCCCGGCGTCGCCGACCGGCTCGGACGACGCCGATCCGTGTGAGAAGCGCTTCAACCCGCTGAGCCTCCGCTCGATCATGAACAACGAGGGCGGCGTCGAGCTGGAGCCGGCGGTGACGCCTCGCAGCATCGCCGAGACCTATGGCGTCCTCGGTGGTCCTCAGCAGCTCCGATCGCTGCCACCGGCGATGTCGGTGGGGACCCCTACCGCCAGCAGCACTACAGCAGCGAAGAAGTCGCAGCGCGTGCTGAAGCGGTCGGACTACTCGCAGCACGGCACGGTGCGCAGCGGCCGGTGGTCGCTAGAGGAGGAGAACTACGCCAAGGCGATGATCGAGGCATTCAAGAACGGGTACCTGCCACTGCACGGCAACGTGTCGCTGCGCAAGTTCCTCTCGGAGGTGCTCGTGTGCCACCCGATGCGGATCAGCAAGAAGTTTGTCGGGTACGTCCGCAAGTACCACTGGTACCGGATCGCGGCGGCCAAGAACGAGCCGGAGGCGAAGCAGGCGGCGCTGCAGCAGCTCGCGCAGCTCGAGCGCGCGTTCTGGGCGTCGACGCAGAGCAACGAGTGGTCGGTGGCGGGTCAGGCGCAGCTGCCGCAGGACGAGTGAACGAACGAACGGGTGGCGTGAAGAAGATGGAAGGGAGAGCGTGTCGAGCATGTGGAGATAGTTTAGTACGTTAGGAGCAGAAGCAAGCAATCGTCTATTTAACGAAGTTGTTGGAGTTCATCCTCGTGATCCCTCTCTCACTTCCTCGCGCTTGACCTCGGCATTGATGGTCCCCTCGAACATGTGGGTCATTCACAGCAGCAGAGCAACTAGGAGATGGCCTCGTCACTTGGAAGCACCACCAGCAGTGCAGCCAGCGCTGCGAACGAGATCATCACTGATTCATGTGGCGGATGTGGAGAGCGAGGGAGAATCATCTATCCCTCAGTTTCATCACGCTCGGAGTATGCGCTCGCAAGAGTGCCCAGGTAGCCAACATGAGTGACCACGAATAGTGACATAGTTGAAGTTCAACGACGAAAACGGACACAGAAAAAGCAGGCATGAAAAACCTTGAAGCAACAGTTACTGGACAGCCATTTTTGGGCTGCTGTGGTTTTTGACTATGTCAGTGACCAGGTTCGGAGGTGTGGTTAATAGCTGCAGGTTATACCAGCAGTTATTAACCACCGGAAACACATGCATCGGGTGCACCAGGTACAACAACGTGCTGAGGCAGCAGCCGAGGAAGTAGGACTGGTGCTGGCGTGCTGTGCAGGTGGTGTGGTGCGGATGGGTGGCAGTGGTGTTCTCATGGCGATCATCAGATGCAGTCGCAGTG
>JAASGU010000759.1:0-12951 GCA_023334365.1 Globisporangium acanthophoron | reverse complement strand
CAAGCATTGCTTCGGGGATCTGCGAGCTCGAAGCTAAGAGAGGTGGTCGGCGACTGTCATTCTGAGGTGCAGCGCTCGCTCTCTCGTCGACTTCGGTTCTCACGCGGAAACGACCGAGTGGACTGAAGGCTCAAAGACTCGGAGGATCCGAAGATCACGGCGATCAAGCGCATCCGAGTCGCGACGATCGCGCTCTTGCTCGCTCGCAACTTGAGTTCTTCACAATCCAGCAAGCGGTTCCGAAGGTCGGCGATTAGATCAGCGTTCCGCGGCGCCTGCTGGGTGGTGCTAAGAAGTTCACGGCGACAGACAGCGACGCTGTCTCAGCCATCGCAACGAGCAAGAAGATGAGTGCATGTAGCACCGATTCAATCTCCAAGCAGGGATAATCGACTTGATCGAACACGACACGAAAGGAGGGAGTTCCTGATAGCCAGCAAGAGCCACCGCGCGTGGTTGGGCTGTTCCAAAGTCGTGACAGCTTCGCACGACATGATCGACATTCTTGAGCTGTATCTGAACGAAAGGGACGGCAACTTCGAACCACCAGGAGGGCTCATTGCCCGCCAGCTCTCGTAGACATCGCCCTCAGACTCGTATGACTCCCTTCCAAACACGACATTGCATTGCTGGCGGTTCCAGCTGCAGCCTGAACAAATCCGTGATCTGACATGCCGATCACGCTCGCTCGTGATACTGGGCCGCACTGCTCGAAGCGGCTGCCGAACCAGAAGTTGTTCCCCCTCCAAATGGTGTGTGCTTCACCAACTCGAGTTTCTAACGACATTTCCAACTTGACATCTCCAGCTCGATGTTGAGTTTCAGCTTTGCATCTCATTCGACATTTACCTTGCCTTTTGTATGAAGTTGTGGAATCGTAAGTAACGACCTGTGGAAAGCGATGCCATCCCCACGAACGAGAATTAGAGGGAGGAAAGTTCCCAATTATTTGGCTCGGAAGAGTCCGCGTTCCCCTTCCCCGCCAGAGAAAAGGGGGACGACGCCTCTGAGGCAGGAAGGCACTAAAGAAAGAACGCGGTGGCCGCCGCACACACACAAGAGAGAGATCGAGCGAGGGTGGGCGACGTCAACGCCGACACGACCGCAGCAGCAGCAGCAGGTGGGGGAGCGAGGGCGTTTCTCTGTGTGTGTATGTTCTGGGAGGGGGTGACCTTCTCTCCTTACCCCCCTCCCCTCCCCCTCTTCCGATGACAGCGGGTGTCATCACTTACGCATGTGGGCGTCGTCAGAAGGTGGCGGGGGAGGGGGGAGATATAAGTGGGGAGGGGGAGGGCACTATCACTCTCCACGTAGGGGATGCATGGCGGACACTATGTGTTTGTGTGCTGTGAAGTGCCCGTAGCCCAGCATGTCTGTAGAGCGGTTCGCTAACAGTGTGTGGATTGTGTGTGGGGGACGCCAGCAGCGCCTTGTTCCCTGTTCCCTTTAACGCACTGAGCCACCAGTGACTGCGGGCGATCGCGGTCTCGAGGGCCACGCGAGCGAGCGAGGGAGCGAGCGAGCAAGCGAAGCAAGCGATGAAGGGAATGCTCCAGACCGTGAAACGCAAACTCAGTAACACCGGCGAGCAGTTGGGGGTGCCATCTCCCGACCGAATGGACGTCGACGGGCCGAAGCTGGCGACGGGAATGAACGGAAGCGGCGGCGCCGGCTCGCCCGTAGGCGAAGTCGCGCGCTCGGACGTGTCGCTGCCGAAGCGCGAGCGCCGGCGTTCCTTCCTGGCGCGCAACCAGAAGATCCAGGCGCTCAAGGACCTGCCGCACCTGAAGGACACCTCGTTGCAGCGGCGAGAGGTAGGGCAGCTGTGGCGATGGTGGCAGTAGACTGTGTGTAGGTTTCTGATGCGTGGAGCTGTTGGCGTTGCGTGTACTTGATGTAGGCGCTCTTCCAGCAGAAACTCGAGCTCTGCTCGGTGATTTTCAACTTTGACGACCCGACGTCCGACAAGCGGTGCGCACCAGCCCCAACCAGCCTGGTGAAGTGCGCTCGCATTCGGCGTCACTCACTGCCTCGTGTGTTGGCATTAGTGGCAAGGACTTGAAGCGCCAGACGCTGCTCGAGCTCGTGGACTACGTGAACAACCCAGGCGGGCAGAAGATCTTTACGGAGGCGCTCATGCCGGACATCATGGCCATGGTGGTACGTCTCGCTCGCACTGGTGTCGCTGGCGTGCGCTCGGGTGACGCGATCGTGGAAATTCACTCGTGTGTTTGCGGACGCGCTCTCCAGTCTGCGAACATCTGCCGCTCGCTGCCGCCGCAAACGGAAGACTTCGACCCGGAAGAGGACGAGCCTGTGCTCGAGGCGTCGTGGCCGCACCTCCAAGTTGTATATGAATTCTTCTTGCGCTTCATCGTGTCGGGAGAGGTGAACGCGAAGGTACGAGGTGCTGGCGGCATGTCGTACTGGCGCAACCACGTATCGCTACTTGCTGCTATAGCTTCATCGGCTAACATTTCTCGTGTCGTGGTGGCATCTGCAGGTCGCAAAGAAGTTTGTGGACCAGAAGTTCTGCTTATCGATCATCGAGCTCTTCGACAGCGAGGACCCCCGCGAGCGAGATTACCTCAAGACCATTTTGCATCGCATCTACGGCAAGTTCATGTCGCACCGATCGTTCATCCGCAAGGCGATCAGCAACGTGTTCTACCGGTTCGTGTACGAGACGGAGCGCCACAACGGCATCGGCGAGCTGCTGGAGATCCTCGGAAGTATCATCAACGGGTTCGCGATGCCGCTGAAGGCGGAGCACTTGCAGTTCCTGGTGCGCGCGCTCGTGCCGCTGCACAAGCCCAAGTGCGTCTCGATGTACCACCAGCAGCTGTCTTATTGCATCACGCAGTACGTAGAGAAAGACCCGGAGACAGCGGTGCCGATCATCCAAGGGATCCTGCGCTTCTGGCCGTGGTCGTGCTCGTCGAAGCAAGTGATCTTCCTGAACGAGCTGGAAGAGATCCTGGAGCTGATGGGGAACGACCAGCTGGCCCAGATACACAAGCCTCTCTTCCAAGCGTTCGCGAAGTGGCTAGGCAGCCAGCACTTCCAGGTCTCGGAGCGTTCGTTGTTCTTGTGGAACAACGAGCACTTGGTGAACAACGGGTGTCTGAGCAAGCAGAACGCGCACCTGATTCTGCCGGTGATCTACGGACCGCTCCACCGGAACTCGCTCGGCCACTGGAATACAACGGTCGAGGGTCTCGCGCAGGTATGTGTCCTGCGTTACTCTACATTGTGTGAGTGTATGTGCGATGTCTGACCGATCGCATTGCGTGTGTATGTGAATGGTCCAGAACGTACTGAAGCTGTACATGGACTACGACATGGCACTGTACGACCAGTGCGCGAAGGAGTACTCGCTGAAGGAGCAGTCGCTGAACGAGAAGAAGGACAAAGAAGAGGAGAAGTGGCGGAAAATAGAGGTGATGGCTGCGTCGAAGGCGACAGCAGCGTCGAGCTAAGCGTCGTCGGCCGTCACCAGCATGTTGTCGTCGTCGTCGGACGCACAATCGCAGCGACAGCGCAGCGTGGAGACCGATGGAGCAACGAACAAACGAGCGAACACGAACAACGAGAGCAGCTGGGAATCCAGAAAATGAACGACCGAACGAGGTGATCCGCCGGCGGAGCGGAGGAGAGATGGAGAGAGGCGAGATGGAGGAGAGGCGAGATGGAGAGCGGAGAGAAGGCGGCGGCATTCCTCGGCGAGCGAGCGCGATGCTTCATCCTTCTGTCGGGATGCGTGATGCACATGTGCCGAATATGAGGATTCGAGGATCGTCACGGCTGGAGCTTCTTGGAGCAGTAGTGCGCGGCACGCTGTGTGGATGGCAGCAAAGGCGAGCAGATAGGTCGAGAGCAGTGGAGGAGGATGCAGCCAGCCAGCCAGCAGCTACAGCAGCAGCAGTGTCAGGAGAGCTCAAGGACGGTGAACGCGAGAATTGCATATTTCGAAGCAGCGGTGTGCGGGTTTGTGTACTCCGAGGGAATGCGTAGGGCTTGCTTGTTTGTGGGGCTGGTGTGAGGTGGTAGGGCATCGGGTCTACGAGTGGAAGTGGCAGTGACGGTGGTGGCGCACGAAAATGGCGCTGACTTCTCGGCAACAAAGTCATGCCTTGCTCAAGAGCTGAAGGGAGAGGCACCGGACATTGTCTATTGTGTGTATCGTCACGGTTAGCAAGGTTTGCTTAGACAGCAGTGATGTCGTCTCGACGGTGAAGAAGGGGCCATTGCGTGGAGCAGGAGGTGTGTGTGCCAAGACTGCTTCATGATGATCCAACTCGCGTATCTTTGCTCTATTAGACAGTGTTGAGGTATTTTATCTTTACAATTATAAAATGCAGATCTGAACGATCAAACCAAAGTAAATCGTACTTAGTATATCTTTCTCGGTACTGTAGTCACAGGATCGCACTTAGATGAAGACTCGCCCGCCCAGCCACTCGCTCACTCACCTGGCACACCCCCAGCAGCAGCAGCTCAGGCACAGGCGCAGCAGGAGGAGGAACCCCATGGTGCGCGTGCTCGTCCGTCCGTGCGTCGCCGCGCTCTCCGGTGCGTTTTCTCCCTCGCTGTCTCGCGTATAAGCGCGTCGCTGCGCTCTTCACCACCGAACAGGACGACTCACTCGCTCACTCACGACCACCGGTATCCTCCTCTCGTGATGACCACGACGACGAGCAGCGCTGAGCCGCAACAGTGCGCTGAAGAGCGCGCTGCTGCGCGCGAGCGCTCAGCAGCAGCAGTCGCTTCTGCTTGCGTCGTCCAGCAGCAACGTGCCTGCTGTGCGCCACTTCTCCTCCAAGAAGGACAAGAAGGGTGCGTCACCGTTCCGTGTCACTCTCATGCTGCTAATGATCCAGCTTGCAGCTCACCTCCGTTTGCTTGTGCGGCGGGACCAAAGGTCTGGACAAGCCGTCGCTGCACGACAAGTTCGACGAGGAGCCAGACATCACGGCGATCCCGCCCGAGGTGCAGTACCTGAGCGACGAGGAGCTCAAGGCGCTCGACAACGATGAGGCCGAGTACGACGAAGACGACTTTGCTGCGGAGGACCTCGACGTCGAGGAGGACGAGGAGGACGACGAGGAGGACGACGACGACGACCTGAGCCCCGAGGAGTGGGCCGAGAACTTTGAGCGCGAGGTCGCCGAGTGGGACCAGGAGGACGGCGAGACCGGCGCGGGCGAAGGCAATGAGCTCGAGGACGACCGACTCTACATCGTACGTTGTCGGCAGGCTAGTGCATGTGGTGTGCTAACTGACCACAGAAGCGCTGACGATCGTGGTCGGATGTGCTTGCCGTGCAGGAAATGCCTGGCTACGACGCGTCGCTGAGCCTCGCGGAGGGCGGCGAGCTGGAGAACGAGAACGCGGGTCCGGACCCGTTCGCCGACTGGGCGCAGGGCAACGCGTACGTTCTTTTATCCAGAGTATGAGATGTGGTGTGTTGATGCAGCCGCTCATCCGCTTGTGTCTGTTGCTGGACTACAGAGTGACGCCGGAGATGCTCAACTGGATGCTCCCGGCGGAGAAGCGACGACCGTTCTCCAAGGGCAAGGACAAGCCGTGGAAGCACTTTGTGAACGCCAACCACCCGGATGTGGTGGAGCTCGCTCTGGTGCGTTCTATCGTGTTTGTTCTCTCTCTGAGCCCTTCGAGGGTGAGTCAGTGGACTGATTGAGTGTTGTCTCTCGCAGGACGTGGAGCTGCTCCGGCTGTTCATCTCGCCGACCGGCCGCATCCGCCCGCGGCGCTTCACGGGGCTGACTGCGAAGCAGCAGCGGAAACTGGCGCAGGCCGTCAAGATCTCGCGCCAGCTGGCGCTGCTGCCGTACCTGTCGCGGTACCCGGACCCGTCGCCAGAGCAGTGGAAGGCGATGGAGGAGGAGGACATCGCCAAGATGATGGCGGAGATCGCGAACAGCGACGGCAAGGACCAGGTCATGGACGACGACGACGACGACTTTGATGAGGACTTGGAATATGACTAAGCCAGCGCGCGCTTTCGCCGTCTCCTCCTCCTCCACCACCACGCCACGACTCTCGTCGTCGTTGACAGCCTCAATAGAATAGAAAAGAAGCACTTCGATTCTACTGCGACGCGCGTGTACACATATGGCCGAGCGCAGTGGTGGTCGCGAGAGTGAGGGCTGGCAACTGTGGCGTTCGTTCATCTCTTCTTCCTCTTGCGGTCGGTGTGTACTCTTCAGTTAATGAAGCAGGTGCAGGCGGCGATGTGCTCCAGTCATTCGCTTAGGTACGAAAGGCAACATGCTTGATGTGCAAGGTGTTGTCGCTGTGATCTGCATCGAGATCGTAGCGCCCAAGTGCGCGCTCTCATGGTCTTCATACGAACGCAAGCGTGCATGCCGATGCGAATAGTAATGACGTAGTTATATACTGTGAAGACAGGGAAAAGCAGCAGAATCCGCTTGCTGGACGCTGCCGAGAGGAAGCCTCAAAGGCGAACGAGACGCACACACCCCGCAGGAAGCGCGCGCACGTCGCAGTCGACGCTGACTCGCTCTACTCCGAGTCGCTGTCGTTCGCCGATTTCTTCTTCTTCTTCTTCTTGGACTTCTTCTTCTCCGGCGACTCGCCCGCGTCTGCTACTGCGGCGTCCTCGGCGTCGCGCTTGTTCTTCTTCTTCTCCTTCTTCTCCTTCTTCGCCTTCTTGCGCGCAGACTCGTCGTCCTCCTCGTTGTCGCTCGACGCCTTCGTCACCTCTTCGATGAGCGGCTTGGCCGCAGGCGCAGCTGGCGCATCGCTGCTCTTGTACAGCGCCGACACGTCCGCCGGCGTGTTCTCGTTCACCTTACCGAACTTGCCGATCTTGCCCTCCTTCACCAGACCCTTCACCTTCTGCGCCATGGGACCCAGACCCCAGCGGCGCGGGTACGTGTCGCGCTCCATGATCACACGCTTGATCTTGGCCACCACACCGTGGTCGCATGTCGCCATCACCGCCGTCGTCATCTGCGCAATGCCGACCGCGATCGCCTCGCCCTTCGTCGTCATCAGCACGACCTCCTCGCCAATGTCGATGTCGTCCGCGAAGCGCAGCAGACCGGGCACCATGAACTTAGCGCCGTAGCAGATCGCGTTCACCGAGCTGTCCTTGACCACGATGCGCTTGTACGTCGTGAGCAGCACCTCGAGCGGACGCACGATGCGGCGCAGGTACGACTCGTCCTTGTACGTGTCGAGCTGGTACTGCGCGTCCATGACGTCGTGCATGGTGACCATCGAGTCCGCCTCGCCGAGCACACCCGAGCGCACGCGGCGCAGCTCCTGCATGTGGCCGCCGACGCCGAGCACGAGACCGAGGTGCACGCAGAGCGTACGGATGTACGTGCCGGCCTCACAGCTCACGTGGAAGATGCCGAGGTTGCGCTCCTGGTCGTACTCAATGAGCTTGCTCTGGTAGATCGTGCGGATGCGCAGCTGGCGCTTCACGGCCGAGATGAGCGGCGGGCGCTGGAAGAGCGCGCCGGTGAGCGTCTCAATGGCGCGCGCGAGCTTCGCCTGGCCATCGATCGCGCCGTGCAGGCGCACGATGGCCACGTACTCCTTACCGGCGCCCTGCTGCGCCTTCACGAGGCGCGTGGCGCGGTCCACGCACACAATGAGGCAGCCCGTGACCTTGGGGTCGAGCGTGCCCGAGTGGCCCGTCTTCTCGACGCGCAGGATGCGGCGGATCCACGCCACGACCTCGTGAGAGCTCGGGTTCGCGGGCTTGTCGAGGTTGATGACACCGTAGCGCACGTAGTCGGCGATGTTCCGCTTGAGCGGCGAAGTGCTCGACGGGATCGGGGTGTAGTGGCCCGTGCGCACGTTGAGCAGGTGGTAGTTCTTGAGCAGCAGCGGCCACTTGGACGCGTCGAGGCGCGCGGCGCCGCTCTCCGGCGCGATGAGGTCGGAGCCCTTGGGGGCCGCGTCCACCACAACAGCAGACGACGCATCCTCCGACGTCTTTCGCTTCTTCTTCTTCGCGCGCTTCTCGATCTCGGCGGCCACCATCGTCACGTAGCTGCTCTTCCGTACGCAGGCAGGCAGGAGACGGGAGCAGGAATGGAATGGGCGAGCCTTTTGCGAGTGGATGGCTCAACTTGGTGCATTTTTGGTTGGTTGGTGGGGGTCGAAAAAAAGTATCGCGTTGATATACAATCCTCAAGTGTATGTTGGGAAAGCTTTTTAGTTACTATACAGGTAGGAGGTGTATATCGTATCCGTACAATGTCTGTTCGTATCCGGATCGAATGACTGGGTCGCACGCAGCATTGGCGCTGCACTCACACACACGCTCATCCAGGCGACGGACCACCTCCTCTCGCGTGGGGCTCGCGCTCTCTCTGTAGACCCTTTTCTTCAATATGCGGCAGCTGCGGCACCATGAGCAGAAGCTGCTGCGCAAGGTTGACCTGCTCGAGTGGCGCAAGGAGAACAACCTGCACGAGATCAAGGTGATCCGGCGCTACCGCATCCCGGACCGCGAGCAGTACCACAAGTACAACCGGCTCGTGGGGCACATCGCGCGCGTCGTGGCGCGGCTCAAGAAGCGCCCGGCGAGCGACCCGTTCCGCGCCAAGACGACCGAGGCGCTGCTCGAGAAGCTCTTCAACATGGGGCTCATCCAGACGAAGAAGTCGCTGCTTAAGGCCGAGGAGGTGAACGTGTCGTCCTTCTGCCGCCGCCGCCTGCCGGTCGTCATGGTGCGCGTCAAGATGGCTGAGACCATCAAGGAGGCGGTCACGTTCGTCGAGCAGGGCCACGTGCGCGTGGGGCCGACCGTCGTGACGGACCCGGCGTTCCTCGTCACGCGCTCCATGGAGGACTTCGTCACGTGGGTCGACAGCTCCAAGATCAAGCGCACAATCATGAAGTACAACGACAAGCTCGACGACTACGACCTGCTCGGCAACTAAGAGAGGCAGGCAGGCAGGCTGACGGGAGTTCTGCACTCCTACAGCCAGCAAGTTGGGTCTGCTCCTACGAACAGACGTCGCCTCCTCCTGAGGTGCTGCTGCAGGGCAAGACAAGAGAGGGAGGTCGTCGCTGCGCGATCCCTGCTCGCGAGTGTATGTTTAACGCTACTTTATAGAGTCATTCGACGGTGTGCCACGCCTCCCTCCTCGCTTCTGTTCACCGATGTGCTGTTGTGTGCTCTTTCTCGCTCGCTCTCGCTCTCTTACTCACTCAACGCGATGCTACACGGTCTTGTCGTAGCTGCACGTCTTCTGGATCGCGGCGCGGTAGTCGCCAGGGAGGCGGTACAAGCACTCCCTCGTGACGCTGGCGGACACGGCGCAGCTGTTACCGACGTACGAGTTCGGGTTGCTCTGGATGATCGCGAGCCCCGACGTCGACTGGCTGCGCACGGTGAGGCGGTAGTTCCCGTAGCTTGCCTGCCGCGACTGGCACGCGTACGGCGTGAACTGGTCGACGCGGTCGAGCGACCTGCCGTTCGCGGCGTCCTGCGGCGAGAGAGGGTACCGCCCGACCGCGAAGATGTACTCGCCTGCCGGCACGCGGCGGATGAGGTACGAGTCCCGCGCGGAGACCGATCCGTCGCGCTTGCCCCGACCGTAGTATGTGCTGTAGTCGTCGGCCTCGTCGTCGTTGGACGCCACGAGCTGCAAGCGGCCGTCCGCGAGCTTGGCAAAGAGGTGCACGTGCGAGTCGATGTACGCCGAGTCGCAGTCGCCGTTCACGTCCGTGAACGTCACGTTGTTCGCGGTCTCGGCCGAGAGGATGTCGAACTCAACGATCGCGTCCGCCGCGACCTTGAGGTTGAAGCGGTCCACGGACACGTGCGTCGGGTAGCGGAAGATCGAGCCACTGACAGCCTCCGTGACCACTTTCTGCTGCTGCGCCGACACGAACAAGGCGCTCACGACAAGCAGAAGCGTGACCGTCGTCGTAGCGGGGGAGAAGAACTCGAGTCGAGTGGTGCGTCGAGCCGCGCTCATCTTGGTCTTTATCTAGGTGCTCGTGCTCGTGCTCTTCTGCTGTTGCTGCTGCTTCTGTGCTTGTTGCGAAGTACTGTGAGAAGGCTCTCAGTTCACGCGACGATGCTGCAACCGACAAGGTTCCCAAAGGAGATACAGGTATAGGAAACCTCAGAGGAACTCGCAGGACTACTAACAGCAGGAGTACGAGACATCGCACAGGAGCACAAGCAGATGATTTATAAGAGGATGGTGCAGTGTGGACTGAGCTTGGTCGAGAGCTGGAGAGCTTCAGCCTCAGTGGAAGAGCAATGCTGTCGCAGCAGCCACGAGGACAGTCGAGAGGAGACCCACCGTGCGAAGCGGCGCCGGAGCGGCAGACGTCGAGGTGCTCGGGGTGTTGCTCGTGCTGCTGGCGCCACCGTTCGTGTTGCCGCCAGTCGAAGTCCCGCCGGTCGTGGTGCCCCCAGTCGATGTGAGCGTCGCCGCCGCGCTCACGCTCTTGTCGACCGTCATGTCGATGCCGATGGAGATCCAGGCGAAGATGCCGTCTTCCACCGAGTCGCCGAGCAGCGCATACTGCATGACCGGATCGAAGCTCGACGCGGCGGACTGGGAGAAGATCGAGTCTCTGGCGTTCGTCGTGAGCGTCTGCGTGTTGACGCTGTACGCAGTGGTCGCCTCCACTTCCGAGATGAGACTCTGGTCGAAGAAGATCTGGCCGACATGCGAGACCTTGCCGCCCGAGTACGTGTTGTTGCTCAGCACAGTGCCGTCGTGCGTGCCGAGCACGTGGATGTGCGTGGCGCGGCCGGTGTAGTGTCCCGGGAACGTCGTGGTGAAGTTGACGAGCCCGTCCGCGTCCGTCGGTGCCAGTCCGCGGTTGAACGTCTTCGCCGAATTGGTGGTATCGGCGCTGTTCCCGTTGCCTCGCGCGATGACGCCAGAGTACACGCCTGTGGTGTTGCAGTGCCAGAAGTCGACGTAGAGGTTCTCGACCGGCTTGCACGTGTTGACGTCGATGATCTGGAGCTCGGCGTAGAGATCGACACCGGGCTGCGACTCGCGGATGTCGTTGCGGATGAGCTCGCCCTTAACGTAGTACGGTCCCTCTGTGACTTGTGGCTCGAGCACGCATTGAGGCGTGGACCCGAAGAGCGTGGCCGCGTCCGTGGTGGTCGTGACGCCTGTGAGCGTCGACTTGTGGCTCTTCGCCAGCACGGTGGCGGCGTCGAGGCGGCGACTACGAGTGCGAACCGCTTGCTCTTGACGCAGCTCTTGCACTCGGGCGGCTCGGCGCGCCGCGATTTGCTCCTGGAGCGCGCGCGCGTGCGGTGCGTTGGCACAGGCTTGCAGCGACCGGTGGGCGTTGGCGTTGAACAGCTTGCGGTGGGCAGCATGCGCCTCCGCTTCGACGTGGCTGTCTCCAGGATGCGCGACTGCGAACTGGAAGGCGAGTGCGCCGAGCGCGAGCAGCTTGGCGAAGTGCACCATCATACTGGCGAGAGGGAGGACGTTGAGAGTGCTTGGTGCTCGAATGCGGGCGAAAGTGATTGTGAGAGGAAGCAAGAGGCGTTCGCGTGCGTGGCGGCGGCGGAGGCGGTGCCTGGAGGATTGGCATCCGGAGATTAGAATCGAGACGCACAAGGCAGGCAGGACATGTCATCCGGTGCTGAGCAGATCCTTTGCAGGCTGATCGTCAGGACTCTGACTAACGTCGCATGCAGGTCTTACTAAAACCTAGTCAAACCGGTTCCGACGATCGTGTTGGACACAAAGCTCGCCGATCCACCGAACGGACTTCGCATGTTGCACGTTGCTGGTCGTCGCTCAGCGAGCACGAGTAAGTACGCCAAACGCCTCGTTCTCTTCATGGTAGACCTCGAGGAGTGACCTCGAGAAATTTCGAGGTGGCAAGATCGGCGAGAAGCAAGAGGGGACACTGGGAGCACTGGTGCTCGCCGATCTCGCAATGCGGGACAATTTCGAGTGGTTGCAGTCGAACAAGGATGAGAACGAAGGATGTGGGGCGAGCGTCACCAGAGGATTTCGGTCAAGGTACACAGGACGCTGTCTTCTTTTTGCCTCGCACATACCTGTAGAGCCGTAGCAGCAGCTAGCGACTGCTTGCGCAGAAAGACACATCGAACCTGCTGCTTACTGCGTTTCGATGTCGTCGATACCAGAGAGGTTTATCTTGAGTTCGTCGACGAGAGTTTCGGGGGAGGTTCCTTCATTGCTGTAGGTTCCTCCCACGCGGTGAAGAGCGTTGCGCCAGACCGAGAACGGGCGAGCTGCAGCTTCCGTGGTCTGTGTCAGTCGAGTATGCGACCAAGCCGCACATAATTCCTGTCTGCGCCTGGTTCGCTGCGGTGATCTTCGCAGGACTCCTGCCAGAGTCGTCATCGAAGGCTGCGATCTTCATGAGGTTACCGTACGCAAGCTGCAGGATCGTAGATCCAATCGTCCAACCTTCGCAGCTCTCCGCTGGAGCTTCAGGTACCCGTCCGTTTGTTTGTACGAGCCCCGCGGCCTTCTTCTCATTCGTGGTCTGCAACACTATACTGTTGTCGTGAAGAGCTTGGGCATACCAATCGAACAAACTACGTGGGTAGCAGGGTAGGTCTCGGAGGTGCACTCCGATGTCGAGTTGAGCGTGGGTGTTGCCACAAGCAGATGCATTCGTGTTCGTCTCGACCTCACTGGAGTGGCGTGCACACACATGAAGCGGTGATCATCTATCCCAACAACATCGGTAGTGTTGGTCGCTGCCGCGAGTTGCGAGCAAGAGCGCGATCGTCGCGACTCGGATGCGCTTGATCGCCGTGATCTTCGGATCCTTCGAGTCTTTGAGCCTTCAGTCCACTCGGTCGTTTCCGCGTGAGAACCGAAGTCGACGAGAGAGCGAGCGCTGCACCTCAGAATGACAGTCGCCGACCACCTCTCTTAGCTTCGAGCTCGCAGATCCCCGAAGCAATGCTTG
>JAASGU010000758.1:0-12975 GCA_023334365.1 Globisporangium acanthophoron | reverse complement strand
GCGAGTGCTTGCGCTACGAGTCAAGGCGCTGTGCGACTGAATGCAGCAAGTGACCTCAATGTGCGAACCCGTGTCTGCGCGGGATGCGACCGCCGCAAGGTACTGCTGTTCAGTGCCCGGAATCGATGTTCTCTGCCGCCTAGCGTATCAGGTGCGAACTTGCACCAAACCATCGTATCTCACAACTAACTCCTGTAGTAGCTAATACACACGCACTATGCAGCATGACCGACTCTCGCCTCGGACGCCTCGAAGCTCGCGATCACCTGGGCGACCGCGAACTCGCCCGTGTGGCTAATCGAGACCGCGAGCGGCGCCAGCTCCAATGCGCGGAACAGCACCAGCGGGAGACCGGAGAGCACGATCTCCGGCGCTCCCGACGCGGTGCGCACGACCTCGATCTCGCGCAGCGGAGCGCCGGCGCCCTTCCACGCGCTCGGCGTGTCCGGCGACGCGCTCGAGATGGCTTTGATCGCAGCCTCTTTCGCCGCCCACCGACCGGCGAAGCTCGCGGCCGGGTGTGGCGCGCTGAAGCAGTACACCATCTCCTGTTCCGTGAAGTTGCGCCGGAGGAAGTCTTCGCGGCCGTCCAAGTGCTCGAACGTCGCGACGGGCTCCACGTCGATGCCGAGTCCGACCTTCCCCTTCGTCGTCGTCATCGCAGCCGAGCTGACAGCAGTGCTTGCTCGGGTCACCGCTGACAGCAGCTGGTCCGAGGAGCTCTTCTCGGCGGGTGAAGTGGCGCGTGCGGTGGCTTTGTCTCCGGTGGTGGCTTTCACTTCGGCTTGCTCGTGAGTCGTGACTCGCCTCGACATGAACGCAGACGGAGGAGACTCGCAGCGAGACTCCCGCTGCTGCCTCGCGTCGCCAAACTGCCAGGTGCTCCGGTCGGCATCGAAGTGAGCGCGCGCAGTCGGATCCAAGTATACGCTGCTCTCCTGCTCACTCGTGTACGGCGCTGAGCTCTTGACTTGAATGAGCGCGTGCTTGCCCGTAAACGCGCTTTGCGTGTACGCGTTCATGCGCTGCATCCTCTTCGCGCGTCTCGAAGCATAGGCGCCGAAAGCATCGTCGTCGAGCGTCGCCAGCAAGTAGTCCGGGTGCACGAGCAGCACTTCGGCGCCGGCTTGGCCGAAGCCGAAGCTCTTCATCACCGCGGCCTTGATCCCAGACGTCTGGATGCTGCGGTTCGGGTACACGAGCAGGTCGAATCTGCGCAAGCTCTCGTCCGTGTCGTCCAGGTTCCGGTTCCCAGGGATGAGCCCCGAGTTGAGCACTTGGAGCAAACCGTTGATCATGTACGCCGCCGCCGCACCCTTGGAGTGGCCCGTGAGGTGCTTCTGGCACACCACCGGCAGCGCGTTCCCTGCGGCGCGACCGAGGTGCTCGAGCTGCTTCTGCGTCACCTCGCTTTCGTTCTTGTCGTTCGCCTTGGTGCCCGTGCCGTGGAAGCTCGCGACGCCGATGTCGTCG
The DNA here is from genome assembly GCA_023334365.1 of Globisporangium acanthophoron. Lineage (NCBI taxonomy): Eukaryota > Oomycota > Peronosporomycetes > Pythiales > Pythiaceae > Globisporangium > Globisporangium acanthophoron. The sequence continues at coordinate 11,502 of JAASGU010000758.1, read as the reverse complement.
ACGGTCAAGTTCCAGACGCTGAGCGCGCCGCGCAGGGGCGCGATGTCTTCGCATCCTTGGAAGAAGCTCTGCCCCCACGTCGCCTGCGCAGACCGGATCTTGCGGTGCTTCACCTTCTCCAGGTATATCAAGTGGCTCTCTCGTCGCTCTCCCAGCGCCAGAGATCTCTCGTGCGCGTACCAGGCGTCCACACTCGCCACTTCCGCGTCGAACTGGCGCCGTCGGAACGCGAGATCAAGCGACGGGCTCGGGGACATACTGGTGGACTCGCGCGCGGTGGTCAGGATGCCCTGGCCAGGAGCTGGCACGGACCGCCCGATCTTGTCGGTCGCGGTGTTCGTGAGCGCGACGATACCGTATATCGGACAGCCCATGTCGAGCGCAAGCTGGGCGTCCATGAGCAACTGCGTGCCAGCGCCGTGGCTCTCCATGAAGCCTCCGCGCGTCGGCGTGCACGGCCGACACATCTCGCGCGGCTCTCTTCCCATCGCGGTCTCCTTCACAGAGTCGCTCGTCGCCTTCATCTGAGCAAACTCGTACGAGCCGTCTTCGCCAAAGTCGTCGAAGCCGCCGACGACCACGATGCGCGCCTTCCCGCTCTTGATCGTCTCGACGCCGATGTCGACGGACTCGGCGGACGTGGCGCATGCGCCGACCGGGGTCTGGATCGGCCCGGACGAGCTCAGCAAAAGCATGTTTACCCACGCCGGAGTGGTGTTGATGAAGCACTCCTGCAGGATGTCGCTCGGGAGGCTCTTTCCTTGCTGCCGGCCCTGGAACACGCGCTTCAAGGAACGCAGTCCGCCCACCCCACCGCCAGTGGTGTTGCCGACCTCCGAGACGTGCACGTACTGGTAGAACTCGTACGGGTCCGTGATACCTGCTGCCACAAGCGTTTCGACGGTCGACACCAAGGTGAAGAGAGTCACCGGGTCGACTGAGTCGGCGATATCCTTCGGCAGTCCGAGACGCTCAGCACTCCAGCCCGTGGGGATCTGACCGGCGACGAAGCGGTCGAACGAGAGCGCTCGAGGGACAGTGAGCACCGAGCCCTCGCGCAGACGGACCATCCACACGCCGGACGCACTCTCGAATACGTCCACGCAGTCCTCGCCGATCCCCTTGCGGAGCTGGAGTGCTTCTTCGCGGTCCGCCACCTCGATCGGAGCCATCTTCTTGTCGATCACCACTTGGTGCATCATGATCTTCTTGTGCGGATCGTAGCCGTCAAAGAGTTCCGGTTCGATGATGCGGATGCCCGCGTGCTTGAGCATGTCGTCTTCGTATCGCGCCTTCACGTCCGCGTCCGACACGACCTCTCTCGTGTGTGCGTCGACCCAGTTGCCGTTCTCGTACGCGATGCGACCAGTGAGCCACGCCAGCTCGATGCATCCTTCAAGCGAGAACTCGCCGTACGACTCCATCTCCCAGCGCGTCCGAGCATTCCCCCACGGTCCGACTTCGCCGTACCCCGCGACGACCACGACCTTGCGCAGATCGATCATGCCGCGAAGAAGCGTCTGGCTTGGAGTCTCAGCGAGAGCTCGCGTTGCCGAGAGGTCTGGGAACGTATCGCACAAGTACCCAGAGAGGTCTGCGAGCGGAGTTGCGTTTGCCTCGTCGACTTCAGATACCACCGAAGACGGGGACTCGTGCACCACCAGCCGCGCATCCTGCTGGTTGGACTGATAGATCGCTGACCGCAGCTTCGCTTCCTTCACGATGTCCGACCGAATCGCGTCAACGTTCTGCTTCAAGAACCGAACCTGCGTCATGCCACCGGAGAGATCCGCCCAGAGAGGAGACTCGGACGCCATCTCCACGATGTCGGGGTGCAGCAGGGCGGTGAGGTTGAAAGCCATCTCCGCCGTACTGAACGTGCGAACGTGCAGCCGTTCCTCGAAACCCTGTGCGACGTCGTTGTTGCCGGCCATGAGACCAGTGGCGCGTGTCCAGCCGATGACCGCGCCGACGATCGACACTTGGTCAGTCCAGTCTTCCGCGAACCCCTTGGCCATGAGACTCTCAATGCCGAGTTTCGACTCGACGTACAAGCCATCACCACCGAAGCTGCCGCGGTTCATGGACAGCGGCAAAAGAGCGAGCGCCGGGCGACTCGAGATCCCGCGAGCTTTCTTAGCAGCCGCGACTTCACCCAGCAGCCGAACGACGTTCGTCATCATCAGTCGATGCGCTACCTCTGATCGGTCGTTGATCTCGGTGATGGTGCTTCCGATCTCGGAGAGCGCGGCGAAGGGGACAACGAAGTCCAGATCCAGGCGGCGCTCGTTGTAGATGTGCTCCACCAGCTGCGTCACGTCCTTCTTCGACGCCAGGTTGCACGGAAGCAAGATCAAGCGGCTGCCGCGGCTGCCGTGCCGCTCGTACATCACACGGAACGTCGCGGTGGTGGCCATGCTGAAGCTACTCGTCGTCACGAACACGGTCGCGCCGCCTTCCAAGAGCGCTGCGACGATCTCGGCGCCGATCGAGTTCAGCCCGCACCCCGTCACCAGTGCGACCTTGTCAGCAAACGAAATCCCGGTTGACGCCATCTCGTGCATGCACGCGAGAAGCGTGCTCGTCGACTCGACGTCAAGCAGCCGCAGCGTTGGGTCGGCCTCGACGGGCTTGCGGAAGTAGATGTGAGGAAACACGGTCCGGTTCGAGAGCTGCTCCACTTCACTGTGCAGACGCGCCGCAGTCGACGTTGCATCCTCCGCGACTCCCGCTGACGACATCTCGTGCCTTGGCTTGTCTGCTGTGCTTAACGGTAGGCGAGTCGCGCTGCCAGGCAGCTGCTGCTGCTGCTGCTGCTGCTGCGCCAGCGAGTCATTCGGTCTTTTCCGCAAGCACACGATGTCGTCGTCCTCATCGTCCTCGGTCTCTTCGACGCTCGAGTTGGTGTCTCCCCAGCTGTCATCTCGGTGATCCGCGTCGTACGTGAGCTCTTCACCGTCGCTTAGACTCGCGGACTGACTCACCGAGTCGTCGAGGTACTTGAGTCCGCGCGCAAGTTCGTGGACATACTCGATAGAGGTCGACACACCGGCGCGAGGAACCTCCACGTATTCGATCTTGCCTGTCTCGAGGACGCGCGTCTGAGGCTGCGTTGGCCGCAGCGTGAGCACGGAGACAGGCTCCTCTTGGACCGCGTCGTCGATCTCGTTCGCTAGAAGCTGCATCGCACGAGCAGCCACGGCGTGACCTTCCTCGTCAGCGCGCGCCGTCAAGAACCGCGCGCACTGGACCACTTCATGCGTCGCGCGGTTCCTCAAGCTGACTCTCGTTGGCCACCGCAGCTGTGCTGCGCCAAGCGTACCATCAGCATGCGGCTCTGTGAGCCCCGCAAACCATTCGAGCAGCGTGTCGAGGTCGTTCTCGAGTGGAATCGACAGCGCCTCTGCCGAGCCGCGCGGAGTCGCACGCACGATGCGGCAGTAGAGTTCGACGACGTCCTGCATCGCCCAGTTCCAGAAGCTCTCGTACTGGCGCTCTTTCCGGCGGTCGAACAGCGACGCCACGCCAGCCTCGTACGCGTTCCCGTGCTCGGCTTCCCAGTCCAAGACACGAGCTTCCAGCTGCTCGCGAAGTTCCGTCTCGGCGTCTGCGCGCGCGCGCCACTCCATCGATGCGTCCAGCAGGTCATTGTCGGTGCGCAGCTGCTTGACTTGTTCGAGAACCATCGCCTTCACGCGCGCGTCCAAGTCCGCGGGCAGTGCGAACAACCCCATACTACCAGCGCCACCAGCACCAGCAGCGCCAGCAAAAGCGCCGACAGAGGAGCCAAGCTTGGACAGATACGGGACCTCGATCCCGCGGAGCTTCGCGTAGTCGTCGGTGACGCCATCCAGCCAGCGTCTCGCTTGCGCCGCATCTCCCAGTCGCGCCTTCGGGCTGTGACTTAGCGAGTGAACCAGGACGCCGTCGATGCACCCCGGCGGCAAGCAGCGCTCACCAGACAGGTGCTGCTTCATTGCTCCGAGCCCGAAGCCGCCGGGCATGGCGCCAGACACCATCTTCGCAATGAGCGAGCTGGTCACTTTGCCCGGAGAAGCGTAATCCGGGAACAGGGCGGCGACGTCCGCCACCGCCATGTCGACCGCATCGTCCGAACACGCGCCAAACTCCTTCTCGATGTCGCCGGCGATCTCGTTCTGCAGCGCCGACTTGCCTGCCGAGAGCTGCTTGATTGTTGCGTCATCTGGAATCTCGCTCGGAAGGCGGCCGAACTTGACCGCCAGCAGCGCCTTCAAGACGTGCTTCGCGTCAACCGGGTGGTCGGCGACGCTCGGGGTCGGCGCGACAGCAGCCGGTGATGGAGCAGCAGCCATAGGAACGGACCCTTGAGACGCAAGCATGGCGGTGGTGGACGGGGCGAGTGAGATCCCAGCAAACGCTACGTAGGCGTTCACGCTAGCGTCAAGCCACGCATGCGCCTCTGCCTCACTCTTCAAGCGCGCTGGAGGAGCTGCAAGGAGAGAGTGCGCCAAGACGCTCTCGACTCTTCCTGGTCCGAGTGACTTGACGCCGCCTAGATATGCCTTGACGCTAGAGAAGGTGAGTCCGCCGGGCATCTTCGTAGACAACATCTTCGCGATCAGACCGGTCGACAGCTTACCCAGGCGTGAGTATGCCGGGAACGAGGACGCCAGCTCTGCGAGTGGTGTCTCTTCAGCGCCGTCCGGAGCTCCAGCGCCGAACTCCTTCTCCATGTCGCCAAGAACCTCGTTCTGCAGTGCCGACTTGCCAGCGCAGAGCGCCTTCACATTCGTGTCGGCGTGGATGTCGGCGATGGTCTTGTTCATACGAACAGCGAGCAGCACGCGGAGGATGTGGAACGCAGACACTGGCGCGTCCTGTGCAGGTCCGGACGCGGCAATGCTGGCAGCTGGTGGTACTTGAACAGAGTGAAGCGTAGGGCTGTCCCCAGCACCGATGCCGGGGACGACGCTGGCAGCCGGAGCGACAACAGCAGGAGAAGCAACACCAGCAGCACCAACAGCACCAACAACAGCAGCGGCGTCCTCGGGCTTCGCAGTATGCTTGGTCGCGACCTTCTGCTGAGCCACGCTTGCGCGAGCCACACTGCGCGCATACTCGGCAGCCGACGGGTTCAAGCCCTCCACGTCAAAGTGCACCGCATCACGGTCCCGCTCGTACCATAACACTTGGCGAGAGGCGCGAGATCCGAACTCTCCTGACTGCAGCGTCCGCAGCGCCATGTTGGTCAACGTTGGCTCCGGTCCGACCTCGATGAATCGGTCGACTCCAACTCCGTTTCCATCGCCACCGACGCCGCTCGAGAACAGCACCTCCTGCGTCTTGATCCACTGGACTGGGGACGCGAACTGGTACGCCAGCAGCTCGACGACGAGCACGTGCGCCAAGTGCGCCTGCGTGGCAACCTTCCACTGCGCCGGGTCGAGCACTTTCGCGATGTAAGGACTCTTTGTCGCCTCGTACACTCGTTCGAAGTAGCATCGCTCGAGCGAGAACGGAGAGCCCGTGAGGTTCGGAATGTACCGTCCGACCAGCTGCGACAGCTGGCGCTCGAGGACTCGTGGACTCAGTTTGACGTGCAGCAGAGACCGCAGCGAGGAGACATCGCGTCGCAGCTCACTCGAGTGGAACGGGACGTCAATGCCCTGCAGCGGGACTGTCGCAACGCCTCGCTGCAGCTCGAACGGCGTTCCGTTCTGCACGCACGTCTTCTGTTTCGCCGCCGCGTGGCTCAGAGCCTCGACGACGATCGCCTCGAGGTTCGCACTCGACTTCAGAGACGTGAGCGCCGTCAGGCAGATCGACAACGCCTCGAGATTCACACGTTCGCCAGCGACGACGAGCTGGCGGCCGCGCACGTTGAAGTTCACTACCTGGAGTAGCTTGCCGGACGCCTCGGACACTTGGTCCACGATGTCACCCAGCACCTCTTCCGTGACGAAGTCGCCGACGCGCGAAGGATCGACAGCGACCATCCCATAGCCCGATCGACCAGAGGCATCGCGCTCCACCGCTCGCTGCGAGATCAGTCCTCGGAGAAACACGAGCTCGACCGCGTCTTCGACTTCCATCACACGAGCGAACGAGCTCAGCGCCGCGTATTCCCCGAGCGAGTGTCCCGCGAAGAAAGCGCGCTCCGGAACCAGCTCCGCGGCCTCGATCTCAGCGAAAGCCGCCTTCTCGAACAGAACGAGTGCCGGCTGGCTGAACTGCGTGGAGAAGAGCAGTCCTCCCCCGGGCGCCGAGAACGTGTAGCTCTGCGACCGAGAAGTGATCTCGGGGAGAAGAGGCAGCGTCCCGTCGTGTTCGGGATCTCCGCGCGCCAGCTTCATAAGATTCTCGCGGTAGCTTCGCCCGCGCTTCCCACCAAAGTGGATCCGGAGCGACTGCGGATTGCTGCGCACGATGTCGAGGATCGAGAAGCCGAAGCGATCCTTCAGGTGCGCGTCGCCGCGGTTCCAGATCTCGCGGGCGATTGCAGATCGCTGGTACAGCTCCATGCCCATGCCCACCTTCGCAGATCCCTGTCCAGTGAACACGAAGGCAGACGGCGCGGTCTTCGCTCTCGCACGAGCAGTCAGCACGCGCTCTCCGCGCGCGTTCACCACCTCTACTTGCAGCCTCTTCATCCCGGCGCTTTGACCGACGTGACGAACTTGCAAGAACAGCTTGTCGCCTGGATACACGATGCCGTCGAAGCTGGCTTCGTACTCGGCGATGTTCGTGTCAACATCACTCGCCAGATGCTCAGCCACCAGAGACCGCGCCTTCGCTGCAATCCACATTCCGTGCATGATCGGCTTTCCTCTCGGCAGCGCTCCGATGATCGCGCAGTTCGGGGATCGGTGGATCGGGTTCAAGTCGCGAGACGCGACGGCATACTGGAGCGCGGTGTCGGGCACCTGGATCTCGATCGGCGTTGCGAAGACGTTGTAGCCGCCGGTGGAGAACACGGAGGGACTCCCGGTCACCGGAGTTCGCTGAAGCTGGCGCATGAGTGCGTCCACTGGACTGTCGCGAAGACAAGTGCTCTCGATGTGAACACTGCCAATCGGAGTTACAGCCACGCCACGCTTCTCGAGGCGACCCACAGTCCCGGTCACGGAGAGCGACGAGAGCTGGTCCGCTCCAGCAAACCGCTTCGTCGTCTTCACGTCCAGCTCCAAGACGTCTCCGATCGCAAGCGGTCGCGCGTGCAACGCATCTGGATCCAGCGACACCCACGGCTTGGAGAGTAGCAGCTGCACAGCCTCCGATGTCTCGAGCGTGACGCGCTCAACTGATGACTCGACAACAAAAGTCGACGCGTAGTCCGAGAACCTGGCGCGGATGAGGAACTCGTTGCGCAGCTCGATGAGAGGCTCGAGAGCGTCTCCAGGTTCGTCCCCATCGCTCTTCTTCCGCGACACCAAGAGCACGCTCGACACGACCTTGCCGCTCGGACCAATGCGCACTCCGGTTACAGTTCCCGAGCTTACGATGTGGTCGCCCGGAGCAAACAGTTCGCTTGTCTTTGACACGGTCGACAGCAACTTGCACGAGTACTTCAGGTGGACAAGGTTGAGTATGTTGCCAGCCACCTCTTTTGTCAGCAGCGGCTTGATCACAGCCTTCCACGCTGCAACAAACGCGAAGTCGGTGGGTGCGCTCGCTCCGTCGGACTGTAAATCCAGCGCGTCGCGGTAGTTGGCGACGTCGCTCTCTGTGATCACGAAGTCGTCTGTGAAAGTCGAATGCACGCTGTCCTGGCACGCGGCAGCACAGGACTCGGCTTCGCTCCCGTCCTCTGCGACGAGGAACCTGGCGTAGAACACCTTGATCTTCTCCCTTACGACGTCGCGGCTCTCGGTGCGGACCGGACACGCCGACTCGGGCGAGTAGAAGAGTTTCGTCTCGAGCGTCACGACGTCCGCTCTCAGCCGCGCAGTCTGCGGACGCAACTCGTTGATCTTGAGGGTGATTGTGGCGCTGCTCTCGTCCGATGCTTCGCGGGAGATCTGGACGGCTGGCATGCTCGCACTAGCAGACTCGTCGAAGATGTCCACACCGTGCGCCTTGAACACGAAGGTCAGTCCGCGTCGAGGCTGCAGCAGCTTGCGAATTGGGTTCGGGATCCACACCTCGTCTTCGACGACGCGCTCAGATGTGATCACCGCTGCGAGCCACGCCTGCTCGACCTCGACGAAGCTGCCAAGAGCGACGAACCACTCTTTGGCACTCGGCAGTGAGTCGATCTGGCGTTGAGACGGAATCGTGATGTTCCACGCGCCGTCTCGTTCGATGACAGGGAAGCCGGCGAGACTGGCAGGTTTGTCGTCCACAGCTACCACGCCAGTCGATGGTACTGACTGTGGCAATGGCACGGATCTGGTGCTGCCCACGACCTTCGTAAAACCATCGACAATATCCCCGAGGATCTTTCCGACCGGCTCGTCGACCACGGTGCTGTAGCGAACAGCGACTGGTCCCTGGAGAATGCAAACACGCTGCACATCGCGACCGGGAACCGCGTCCAGGTCTTCCGAGTACCACAGCGAGTCCTTCTTGAACCACGTCCGCAGCTCGCCGTCGATAACCGGGACGAAGTTGACGGGCTTGCCGCCGGATCGACAGAGCTGCAGAAAGTAGTCGCGGTCCGGGATGGACAGCAGCGTCGTGGCCGCTCGCGGGTATGCACACGCGAACCGCGCTAGCGTCTCATGAGGGTACGTCTCCAAGGTTCGCTGGTCGAATACGACCGCGCTCGACTGTTGTCGTTGCTCAAGGCGCAGCTGTGAGCGACGCAAGAACTTGGACACGCGGTCGAGATAGTCGGCGTGGATCCACCGCTTGGGACGACCAGGGATGTCCACGAACATCAGCGCAACCAGTCTTGACAGCACCTCGCCGTACGTCATCTCCTCCAACTCGGCGCATCGAGCCGTCCCGGATACGGGATCCGCCCTCGGTTCGCCGAAGTAGGGCTTCTGGAAGTCGGCGTTGAGTCGCGCGGCAATCTGGTGCTTGTCGAGACGTACGGCTCGCTCCATCTCTTCGCGCGGCTTGGAGAAGTATTTGTCGTCGAGTGCCTTCCAGAGCAGCACGCCGCGAGTCGCCACCTTGTGCACGGGCTCGCCGTGCTCCGACACGACCGTGATGATGCCGCCCGCGACGCCGGCGTACGACTGCTCCCACTCCGCCTCGGCTGCTACACCATCGGTGGCGACAAGTAGCTGCTTGACCTCGTCGGCAGTGGCAGCCTCCTTCGCCACCATCACTCGCGACCCGAGCAAGATGGCGTCCACGGGCATCTTCACGCCGAGTCCGCGAGACAGACTCCACTCGCCTGTCAGGTACGGGTGCGAGTCCTCCCAGTCGCCAAAGCCCGAGCCAACGACGAGCAGCACGTTCTCCTCGCGCCGAATCGCAGCGTACGCGCGCTCGAGCGGTCGGTGGAAGTCTTCGAAGCTGTGGTGGCCGCCTGCTCGCCCGCCGGTCCACTGTAGCATCACGCGCATCGCGCGGTTCGCTCTCGCGATGTCGAGCACAGCGTGAATAGCCTCACTCGAGCCCGGCTTGAACCCGATTGCGGTGATCCCCACTGCTTGCAGGTCCGCCATGATCTCAAGCGCGCGGTCCTTCGTCGGGACGCCAGCACCGATCGTGATGCTCTCGATCGGAACTCCGCTCTTGCGCATGCGGAGCACCGCCGGGAACTGCAGCGCCCACTGCTTCGCGTTGAGGTACAGCATGTTGATCGCCACTCCGTCACCGGGTCGGATCTTCGAGACGAGATCGGCGACTGCAGACTCGAAGTCCGCAAGGCGATGCAGTCCGCCGCCGCCGAGCTCACACGAGAACCCAGCATTCATCGCCGCGGCGACGAGATTCACGCCGCGAGAGCTTGTCGTCGGACACATCCCGCCGACCACGACCGGAGGCTTCTTGAGAGCGCGAGTGAATTTGTTCTCGAGCTTGCCGGCGGAGCTCACGCGCGGCGCAAACTTGCTCTCCCAGGACTTGTCACGAGAGCACGACGACAGCGTTCCGTCGGCGAGGAAGCGGGACAAGTCGATGGTGGAGCGCTGCGAGGTCGTCGCAAGGGCGCTCTCGCTTCTCGCGGTGGCAGCGACGACCTCGATTCCGAGCGCCTCAAGCGCGCTGCCAACCAGCCGCGTCACGCCCGCGTCGGGACCAAAGTCCAGCACATGCGTCGCATCCGAGTGGCTCTGCTGCACGGTCTTCAGCGTCGCTCTCCAGTCTGCGAGTTCGGTCAGCTGCATGTCAACGAGCAGAGGAACGACGTCTGTGTCACCGAGCGACTGCAAGTTGCGCGCGTCGCTTGTTGTCGAGTACACAGGACATTGGAGCTGCTCACCGGTGAGCTTGAACACCGACCCTGCTGCACCAGCACCAGCACCGACAACAGCAGCCGTAGCGGCTCGCTCAATGTCCGCCAGTATCAACGCTCGAGCCGACGCGAGCAACGGTGAGTGGAAGGGACACGAGACGGCCACGAACGCGAGGCTGCCGGTCGGCTTGCGCTGCGAGAACGCCACGCGCGTCTGGTCTTCGCCGCTTTTCGCCAGGCGCGCGGCGAGCGACTCGCACAGCAGCTCCAGCGTCGACGGGAGTCCGGTGACGCAGACCTTCTCGTCCGCGTGCACGAGAGAGAGCTGCAGATCGCTCTTGCCAGTCCGGGTCTCCACGGCTGCCATGGATCGCAGAACCTGCTCCGTCGTGAAGCCGCTCACCGCGAGCATCGGGGTCGCTGTAAGCTCTTCGTTCTTGTTCGGGTGGTTCTCGCGCCGTTGCAGCGACGATGGCGACGCTGACGACGGTGACACAGTAGTAGCAGTCTCCATGAACGCCTCTTGCGCGCGCAGTCCGTGCCAGAACATGTACCTCACGAGGCGAACGCTCAGCTCCGCGAACTCGGAGCTGGTTCTCGCGGCCGCGAAGACAGCAGCAACCGTCACGCCTTGGCTGAGTCCGACAGCGCAGCCGGCGTGCCGCACGACGTCTTCGTGGCGGACGTTTGCGGTCGCGAGGAACGCCAGGTAGTTTGCGGCTTGCGTCAATGCGATCAGCGGGTAGCTGAAGAACACGCGGTGCCACGAGATGTCTCCCACGCGGTCAGCGTTGGTGTTGGTGTTGCTGCTGCTGTTGGTAGTCGCCGTGCTGACTGGTGCTGCTGCTATTGCTGCTGCTGCTGCCACTGGGTCGACGTCGTCTCCGCTTTGCCGGGACTGATGCGACAGCAGCCATGTCCGGAGCTCCAGCTCGCGCTCGAACGCTGGCGACGCGCGAGCGCGATCGGATGCCGATTCATCGCGTAGTGTGTCAGCGGCGTGCTCGATCAGCGCGCGAACTTCGTCGCCGCCCTGCTGGTACAGCGCAGCGAGCTCTTCCCAGTAGTCGGCGCCCTGACCGCCGAACGCGAGCACGAGCTTTCGCTGTCCGGCGGCGAGCGCGTCGCGGAATCCATTGGTGGTGGTGTCACTGTGCGTGTGCATCTTG
>JAASGU010000757.1:0-12994 GCA_023334365.1 Globisporangium acanthophoron | reverse complement strand
ACGTGTCGTTGCGTGTCGTTGCGTGTAGACTCATAGGTACTGTATCCTCACTCCCTGTTATGTGTACATGTGCTTGCGTGATTGCTATACTTGATCCACTGCAGGTACTTTCGAGGCAATAACCTCATGACCAACGTGGCTCTCACCAACACACAAGCGAACTTCATCGCAACGCTTGACGATTTCTCGATCAACGACAGCGCGTTTAGCACGAACTGCGCTGTGTCCAAGCAGGTGACAGTCAAGGGCTACACCGTGTGCATCACTGACGACGTCGTCGTGAAGGAAATCATCACTGGTCCTCGAACGACAGTGCCCGATCCTCCAGCCTCGAGCGTGAAGATCACTGAACCGTCATCTTCAGGCACGAATTCATCTTCATCGAGCATGGACGGCAAGAACAGCTCATCGACGAACGGCAGTACCAGTACCTCAATAGGAGCTGGAACACCGACTTCTTCGAGCTCGAACAGCACGAGTTCCACTACATCGTCGGACGGTAGTGCCAAGAAGTCGTCAGGATCGGGAGACGAAACCTCGCCAGAAGGAACGGCTAGCAGCAGCGACGGCAGCGGGATGAGGACGGCCGTGGTCGTTTCGGCTGCAGGTGTGTTTGTCGTGGTGCTCTTCATCGGCTATACGGTCTGGAAGCGGGGAAGACACGGCAACACAAAGGAGAACGACGACAGCACGACACCGGCAAGATCGAGCAGATCCGACTGCAGCTCGATATGGAGCGACCCAGACATGCTCACCGCCAAGATCGACGCGAACGAGATCGTTGACATCAGCAGGATCGGACAAGGAGGCTTTTGCGACGTCTGGCTCGTGCTCTACCGCCAGTCGCACCGCCTCGCATCCAAGCGCCTCCGGAATGCCACGCGCGACCGCACGCAGGACTTCATCAATGAGATCAAGCTCGTCGCGGCTCTGCAGCACCCCCGTATCGTCGAGTTCGTCGGTGCTGCGTGGACGAAGGAGTCCGATCTGCAGGCGCTCTTCGAGTACATGGAGAACGGCGACCTGCGCACGCACCTCGTGGACGACCGCACGACGCGCTCGTGGTCCATGCAGAAGATCCAGATCGCGATCAACATCGTCGAGGCTCTCGTGTACGTGCACTCGTTCCAGCCGCCGCTCGTGCACCGCGACCTCAAGTCTCGCAACGTGCTGCTGTCGGGGAAGATGGAAGCTAAGCTGACGGACTTTGGCATCGCGCGGTACCAGTCGGAGCAGAGCACAATGACGGCTGGCGTGGGCACAAGTCGGTGGTTGGCTCCTGAGGTGATCTCTGGGAAGCGGAACTACGGTCCGGCTGCCGACATCTTCTCATTCGGTGTGGTGCTGTCGGAGCTAGACTCGCACAAGCTTCCGTACGAAGACGCGACAGCGGAAGACGGTAGCCGTCTCATGGAAGTGGCTCTGCTGCAGCTGGTGGCGTTGGGGGATCTGCGACCAAGTCTCTCGCCGTCGTGTCCTTTCGAGATCGCGAAGTTGGTGGACATGTGTGTGTTGCTGAACCCAGACGAGCGTCCAAGCGCAACGGAGGTGGCGTACGTGCTGCGCTCGTTCAGGAAGAGTATTGGATAGGACAAGACCAGTGCTGATGTCAATGTAGCGAGTGTTTGATTAAAGGGGATGACACCTTCGGTTCGCATGAGCTCCACTGTTTCCGAGTATGGAGGTGCCAATACAAGTTTTTTTGTGGGGTCAGTATTCTAGCGGGTCAGAAATCTAGTTTTTAGAACAAGTTTGGAAGATACCGAAGTATCAGTAGTTGATACCAGTCACGCGGAGAGCAGAATGGAGGAGCCACCGCATCCAGCACCTCTCGCGCCGCCGACTGCAGCCCCCGCTAGCCACCCAGCGCCCGCGAAGCAAAAGAAAACAAAGAAGCTGCCGAAGCAGCACCGCGTCGGCAACTTCCGCAGGTGCGTTTAGGTGCATTCTAGGAGCGAATGGTGCTCTTTGTGACTGACTTCAAAGGAGTATGGCAGCTACTACGCGTTCCGCCTTGGGCAGTCGCGGCCGGGAGCGCTGGAAGACGACCCGCGGCTCGCGGTGCTGGACGCTGCGTGGTTCCGCCGCAAGCGCGGCCTGGACATCGGCTGCAACTCGGGCGACCTGACGATCGCCATCGGTGGGGAGATCAGTGGAGATGCAGCTCATGAGTGAGTGGCTGTAGTGATGGTGCCAGTGTGCTGAACAAACCCTTGCGATGTGTGTGCGAACACGCGACAGCGAAGAAGTTCGAGCCGGCGTACATTCTCGGGATTGACGTGGACCCGCAGCTCGTGTCCCGCGCGCGCGCGAACCTGAAGGAGCTGCTGCAGCAGGAGCGCGTGCAGCGAGCGTTCGAGACGATCCCTGCGTCCGATTCTGCGCGACCAAGCGGAACTGACAATGGTGCTGACGCTGAAGCCTCAAAGAAGACGCCGCATGCGGGCGATGGCAGTGAGGACAGCGAGATGGCAGCTGCGGATTCCGAACGACCAGACGCAGGACAGAGCAGAGGAGGCGAGACGCTCCCATCATTTGCGGACGAGATGCCGCTGTCGTTCCGCTTGTGGAAGGCGCCGGTGCAGTCTTCAAGTTCGGTTCCCAAGTCACTCGGCAAGGTGTCGACGGGGTGCGTGTGCTACGAGTAGCGGTGGTGCTTTCGTTGGGGTTCTTGAGCTGCATGAAGCTCATGTCTCGATGCGACAGCTCAAGCTTCCCTGCGAACGTCGTGTTCAAGCGCGAAGACATCGTGACGGATACGCACGCCGGCAAAGCCTACGACTTCATCACATGGTGCGTGCACTGTAGTTGACGACAAGGACGATGCCGGGTCGTGGCGCTGACGTCTCTCTCTCCTCACGCAGCTTCAGCGTCACCAAGTGGATCCACCTGTTCCACGGCGACGACGGCCTCAAGAAGGTGTTCGCGCACATCCACGCGCTGCTGGCGCCGGGCGGACGCTTCATCGTCGAGCCGCAGCCGTGGAAGTCGTACCACAAGCGCAAGTTCACGTCCGAGACGACGGCGGCCAACTACCACAAGATCGAGCTCCGCCCGAAGGACTTCCCGGCATTCCTCGTCGACACTGTCGGCTTCGCGAAGTGCACGTTCCTGCAGGTCTGCCGCACGTCCGCGAACGGCTTCCGGCGGCCCGTGTACGTGGTGGAGAAGTGAGCTTTAGACAAAGTGAGAGAGTGACTCGCGCGTCCGGACGCTCTGCTAGCAGCCGTGCAGCGCTGGAGGTTGTCTATTAGAGCGGAGCTGCTGCTGTCCGTCAGGAGAATACAACGGAGGCGTCTCGGGAGGTGAAGAGCTCACTGCGCCATTCACACCGACTGAGGATGTGGCCTGCGCCCTGCTGACTGAAGTGCGACGTCCTCCGGATCCGATCGTTCGCTCGTTATCCTCAGAAGTTCCCTCGTCTCTCTTGTGCTGCAAGCGACACACGTCCCAGTCATGCTCGACGCGTACGTTACATCCGCCTGAGCATATGCAGGAACGCACCTTTCCGCATGATGGCCGCTGCTTGTCCTCTCGGGCCGCCGCCGCCGCCCGGTCCGCTCTGCCCGAGTGCCGGAATCGCGCCCTTGTGCTTCTTCCAGAGCTTCACGCGCTTGAACATGGGCGCGTGCTTCAACGTGCTCCACCCAACCGAGACACACACAGAGAGACACTCCACGGGTCAAGAAACCAAGCAGTCTGTCCGTGACCAGCAACTATGCAGAGGTGCTGCAGGCGAACGTGGAGAGGATATATGTCGGGGAAGACGATGAAGAGGATCTGCGAGCCGCGCACGTACACCTGCTCCACGCGCGTCGTGCTGCCGTTGAGCTCCGTGCGTACCGCGTCCTTGAGCAGGCAGTTCATGTTGTCCTCGGTCTCGTCCAGGAAGCCGCGGTACGTCTCGCCGGACTTGAGCTCGATGGACACGATCGTGCCCTCGCCGTCGTGCAGCAGGATCGTCGGGATGCCCACGCCGCGCTTGCCGGTCACCGCCATCGCTTCTGTGCTTGCTGCCTTCTATTGTGAGGGCTAGAGATCTCGAGTATTCAGACTAAGTACGAAATGCTAGCACCCAAAGCAAGAGCAAGAGCAAGACTTGGTCTCTCATCAGAGGACAAGTCAAGATGGACCTTGTCACGTGACATCCGGTTGCTACTCAGAGAGATCACCATGCACGCAACAACAACAACAACGACAGAACGGCTGAATTGCTAATCTCGCACGTGTGTATTCATGAGCGTCTCGCGCGCAGCAGCGTCCAACCGAAGACTGGAGGTCCACACTTGCTCAGAGCGACCCGGACGACAGCAGAAGAACCGCCATCACCCGAACACCCGAGAGCCACCGCCGCACACACGAAGGATGCCACGCAGCAGCCGACGCGCGCACCCGAGAGCACAAGCTGGAGAGACGGCGCTTAACGGTACGACTTCTGGAAGCGAGCGCGGGCCGACGGACCGCCGAACTTCTTCGCCTCCTTGCGACGCGGGTCGGCGACCAGGAGCGTGCGGTCGTACGCGAGCAGGATGTCCTTGATCTCCTTCTTCGACGCCTCGTCCACGACTGTAGCGTACACACACCACCAACATCGTAGCACGTCAGGACCGCCGAGTTCACCGTCATCAGCACCAAGCAGTTCCTGCAGACGTACACTTCTGGTAGTAGGCGACGAGCGCCTTGGCGATCGCCTGGCGGATCGCGTAGATCTGCGAGGTGTGACCACCGCCCTTCACGCGGATGCGGATGTCGACCTGTGGTTCGGGAGGCACGCGCGGGGTTGGTTAATCGTGAGTGTCCGGCGGCGGTGATTGCAAGCCCGTTGCGACAGCATGGTATTTACACGACGGTAAATAGAGCATGCACACAGATGGGTGGGGGAGTGCGCGTGCTTTCACAGCCTCGCGGTGGGGGAGCGTTTGGGTGTGGGGTGACGGGGGGAGTGGGGGGGACCCGGAGGCTGTGAACGTCCGTCACTCGGGTGGGCGTGTGGGCGGCCGACACCGGAGGAGAGGGACGCTATCTACGTCGTCGGTGCGAGCACCATGCTGACGCGTCGAGGCGGATGGGAGAAGACGAGCTGGGAGGAAGCTGGGGTGGCGAGCCTCAACGTACGTTGGCGAAGCGCTGCTGGCCGAGCAGGAGCACCGGCTCGTAGGTCTTCACGCGGAGCGTCTCCGGCTCGACGAGCTCGATCGGCGTGCCGTTGATCTTGATGAGGCCGTTGCCGCGCTTGCAGTAGGCGACGGCGGTGGCGTTCTTCTTGCGGCCAAAGACCTGCACGGACTCGATCTTGCCCTCCATTTTTACGGCGTGTGTGTGCGAAAATGAGCAATGGCGCCGACTGGCGGCGCGGCGGTGGCGGCATGGTCATGATGAGCCTTCGCCAGCCACCCGCTCCTGCGAGCCAACCAAATCGCCTATATATTACTTCGCAAGGTGCGGTTAAGTGCGGATTTAGAATGCGACTATTGCATACAGATAGGAAGAGTAGAATCGTGCTCTATAAGCGCACTTGAGCTGACTATGGACTCGGCTCAGTAGTTTTCGAGACTAGTCGGTAGTTTTCAGTTTGATGCCGTGCTCCAGCCATTGCGGCACACCAAACGGCAGACAGCTCCGCCATCCACCTCAGCGCAAGCACCAGCAAGCGACGAGAAGCAGCTCCTCCTCCGACTCGCAGCCCAGCAGCAACCATGCGCCCTCTCACCGACGAAGAGCTCACGACGGTCTTCGAGAAGATCAGCAAATAGTGCGTCTCGCTGACTCTGAGGAGCAGGTTTGAGTGTCAGAAGCCTGGCACGCAAGGACTGATTGGTGGTTGTGTGCTACGTGTGCAGCATCGGCCGCAATGTGCAGCACCTGGTGACGCGTCCGGACGAGAAGTACTGCTTCCGCCTGCACGGCAACATCGTGTACTACTGCAGTGAGAAGCTCATGCGCCAGTCGACCAACATTGGCTCCGACGAGCTGCTGAGCATCGGCACGGCGGTCGGCAAGCTCACCAAGACCAAGAAGTTTCACCTGCGCATCACGTTCCTCGACTACCTCGCGCAGTACGCCAAGGTGCGCTCGCTGACGAGAAACGGGGTGGTTGGATGCCAGCTTATGCTCCACAACGTGGTGCTGACGCTGCTCTCTCTCTCCTCTGCTTCGAACAGTACAAGGTGTGGATCAAGCCCAACTCGGAGATGTCGTTCCTGTACGGCAACAACGTCGTCAAGTCGGGTCTCGGCCGCATCACGGAGGGCACGCCGCAGTACGCCGGCGTGGTCGTGTACAGCATGAACGACATCCCACTCGGCTTCGGCATCGCGGCGCAGGCCACGGAGCTCTGCAAAGACCTCGAGCCGACTGCGTACGTCGTGTTGCACCAGGCAGATATCGGCGAGTACCTCCGTGTCGAAGACGAGATGTTCTAAGCGCGCCTGGGGTGTGCGGCGATGCAAGTCTTTCCTGCGTTCGACCACCGTCCCCGCGCTGCTTCCGCCCATGTTAGGCGTGCTAGCTACAAGCATGAGGCACGTGAGGACGACGCGGTGGGCTCTCTCTCCATATATAATAGACTATCTTCTGCCTTCGAGCAAGTAGGATCTATTCACACGGCGGTGGTGGCAGCGACGCCGTACGGGGCAAGTACCTGGCGTGCGAACGCACTCGCCGATTCAGTTGTCCAGTATCACGCCAGTCAACGTGCTGTGGATCTTCTCGTACGACGCGAACACGATCGCGCCGGTCGGGATCACCTTGAGCAGGTTGGGGACGAGCCCCTTGAACAAACCCCGGTAGCCTTCGTGGCGCACGATCTTCGTCGCGCAGTCCCACGTGCCGCTGTACTGCAGCGCCGACTCGCCGCCCTGCTGCAAGCGAGCCTTGATCACCTGGTACGGGTACGTCGCCGTGGACGCGAATGCCTGCGAGATCGCCCCCATCGCGAGCGTCGGAATCACGTCCATCTCGGGTCCCCAGTGCTTCTGGTACGTGGACTTCACGGTCTCGTACGCAACAAACTGTGGAGATGAAGCAGCCACACAGTGAGAACTGCTCTTGGTCGGCATATATAAATGAAACAGCACACTCGTGCACCGCCCGCACCTTGAACGCGCCGTGAGTCGTGAGGAAGAGCGCGGGGATGACTCCTTTGTACAGCGCGAGCGGCCCTTCCTCAGCCACGATCCGTCGGAACGCGTCTGCAGCACACTCACTCGCGATAAGGCTCCAAACTAGCAACAACAGCACACCACAGAGTGAGGATGCGTACCTGTCATGCTCTTGTATGGAACGTTCTTCGCGAGCTTCACAGCCGCGTCCTTGCCGGCCGACACCGCCGAGTGCTTGAGCTGCACGTTCGACTGCACCTGCATGCGCACCTTGACGAGCCAGATGGGGTTCGTGATTGGCACGCAGATGATGCCCGCCTCGAGTGCCGAGAAGAAGTACTGCCACGAGCCCTGGATGACGCCCGAGTCCGCGAGGCGCGCGTACCGCTCCTTGGCGTTCTGGTAGAAGAACATGTAGAGCCCCCAGGAGAGCGCCGAGCCGTACAGTGCCGGGCTCATGCCGCGGAAGAGCGCGCGCGTGCCCTCCTCCGCTACGATCGAGCGGAAGCCGTGGGCGAGCGACCGGTACCGGCGCGCCGACTTGTCGTGCACCTGGTAGCGCACCTTGACGAGGTCGAGCGGGTAGAGCAACGCCGTGGAGATGGCGCCGGCGCCAAGCCCCGCCGTGGCCTGGATCACGCTCTTCCACTGCGTCTCAGACAGCAGGTCCTTCATCACGGCCGCGCTCATGTAGTCGCAGTCGTCGGCACACCACAACAAGACCCGAAGTGATGCCGGCGGTGATGATGATGATCACTTCGCTCGCCCACCCATTACATTTCTACCAGAACTCGTTGCTGCTCTTGTAGTGCAGACGTGAAGCACTCTTGTAGAGAGAGGTTGACAGCAACAGTCATCCTATCTAAGCGCATGTATGCGTCATGAAAGGTTCAACACACAAGTCCAATAAGTGCATTTTTGACAACAAAGCATCAACGAATCAAATGGTCGGCTGCATGCTTCCGCCTCCTTCCGTCGCTGCTGGGCTGTGCCCACATGCCTCGCGTCGTTCTCTGTCTCTGACGCTGTGCTTCGCGGCTGCAGGGAGCGTCGGACAAGGCGGTGGGGCTGGCGCTGCTGCTCGTGAGCGTCGCCGTGTACGTGTACTACACCGCGTGGGTGATCGTGACGGTGCGTGGCGTTCTGCTGCTGCTGCTTGAGTGAGTTCCAGAAATGAGCGTAAGGCTGAGAGCTGACGGAGGCGTCGCGGATGATCGCAGCCGTTCGTGGCCAAGGACCACGCCATCCAGCGCTTCTTCCTGCCGTACCACTACGCCATCGCGATCCCGGCCGCGCTCGTGACGCTCGTCTTCTGCGGTGCCGCGACCTTCGTGGGGCTCGTGATGATCCGCTCCAAGAGCGCGAAGAAGAAGACTGCGTAGATAGAGCGCAGCATGGTGAGCGAGCCGAAGCGCGGCAAGAAGACTCTGCACACGAGCCAGCAGCAGACGCACTCGGGGTTGGTTGGACACACGAAGCAGAGGCGAATGTGCTCATCTATGTATTATCTGGCGGGCGTCGGCAAGTGCGTCGAGGCGGCGCCGCTGACGTGGAGGAACGTAGCAGGGGGAGCAACGAACTACAAGATGCACAGCTTCACACTCGTCGTCTCTGGGGTCTCGCTGCGTCCGTCTGTTTGGAGCGCAGCGGATGCGCTTACTCGCTCAAGCAGACTCGCCCTCGCTTTGCGTCTCTGTGTGAAGGAGCCTCGCGGTCGAGTCGCGCGCTTGACTTCTTCTTACTGCGGCGCACCCTCGGCGGCGAGCGTGCTCTGTGGTGCAGACACGGAGTAGCCCATGCCCTGGATCTGGTTGTACGTGAAGCCCTTGCCCAGCAGCTCCTTGACGATCTCGTTCGTCTGCTCTTCGCGAAGGAGCTGCTCACAGAGGACAGGATGGAATGTCAGCGGACTCCTCCACACCACCAGCACACAGTAGCAGCAGCAGCAGCAACAGCTTCCAGGACGAACCTCAATGCTCAGCGGGACGAGCGTGATGAGCATCGTCGTCGAGAAGATCCAGAGCCATCGCGACGACTTGTTCCACGACTGCAGACACCACATTGAAGCAAGCCGTAAGCCTCGTGATAAACATCGCCGAGCAACAAGCTCCCTCTTTGCGCCACGCACCGCCTTGGCGAAGGTGAGGCTGCTCTTCACCGGACCCGACTGGCGAATGCGCGACGGCAGCGACGTGAACAGCGCCTGCAGGTCGCACAAGTGTGTGGAAGTGTGAGCGAGCGCACACCCCCGCGCGCGCATATAGAGAGAGGGGGAGGCGACAGCGCGCAGCCCACAGAACGACGCGACGCGCACCTTGATGCCGCCCTTGCCGGCGTCCTTGCTCTTCTCCTTCTCGAGCTGGCGGAGCGCTCCGATGGCCGACATGCTGTGCTTGCTCCTATAATGCGTTTGCGGGTTTGAGGAGTGGTTCACGTCTCGCCTACTGAATAGCCTTTTTCGAAAGTTTGAGGAGTGAAGATTAATGTCTTTGCCTCCTAAATAGCCTTTTTAAAAGTTTTGAATGTCAAGACTTCATAAATCTGGAATTCTGATGTTATCAATTCAGAGAATCTCACTGTAAAAGTCGCTGGATCCGAGCTCTCACTTCTGCGACGTCGATTCGATCCCCCTCGAGCACCTGGACAGCTACTCGCTCCTGCTCGTGCACGCTACACGAAACGACATCGCTGAATGACGACGACGCCATCGAGCGCGACGCAATGTTCACGACCGCATTCGCGACCAACGGCGCGAGATTCATGAGCAGATCGTCGTCGCGGCATTGCTGGGGAGTCCGCAACACACCTCGATCCACAAGCTGCTGCAGCGCGGACTGGCAGCACGCACGCACGCTTTCGCTGTAGCATCCGTCGAGAGCGCTTTTCCTCAGACAGCCGTATTTGAGAGTGCTCCCGGTGCTTGAACAGACGTCGATCGCGATCACGAGCTGGCGCGACTGCGGTTTGTCGCTGTCTTGACCTCCCACAGCCGACCGGAGCGGAGTCGCGACTAACTGGTTCACGAGATGTCTCGACGTCGGCTGGCACCGGAGCCCAAACTTCCTCCACGTGTGCTTGCACAGAATCCCTTTCGTGATGCCGCACAAGACGATGTCGTCAGTGCTGAGGAGCGGCACATGGTTCGCGAACCGCAGCACGCAGATCTCGATGTCTCCTGGACGCGCCAGCTCGTTGCTGCCCGGCATCACGGCCATGCAGTTGATCGAAAAGCCCTTCTTGCTGACCTGAACGTACACGACGTCTTCGATATCCGTGCCGAGATCTGCGGTGAAGCGGTCGATGGGCTCTTCTCCGCGCGTGCAGCTCACTTGAGTGCTGACACCACCTACGTCGAAGCTGAACTCCACTCCGAGGAACGCCGGAAGCGTGTACCGCGCACTCTGAAAGTATGTCGCGAGCGTGTCTGCCGCCTGCTCGAGCTGCGTCTCGGAAGTCGGGCACGGCAGCGACAGTCGCATCTCGGTTCCGGAGAACTGGTGGTGCTCTTCGTCGAGCACGAACTGGGTCAATCTCTTGACCACCGCTGGCTCCTCCGACTTGGAGTCAATGCGCAGTTGCACATACAGGATCTCCGTCGAGCTCGACGTCGTGACGATCCGCAGACACGCTTGCTCGATGTATCTCTGGCTGTACAGCACGGCGGCTTTCAAGCCGACGCCTTCACAAGCTCATAGATTAGGGATGATGCTCGCGTCATACGAAGGCAGTGTAGAAGCTGCGGCTTCAATGTGAACGATGACAGACCGTATTTCCCGCTCGTCTTGGCTGCGCGGCGCGCCGCCGCGTTCTTCGTCGTCTCGAACATGCCGCAGCAGAGCTGCTTGAGCTGGTGCGTGCGGATGCCTGAGCCCGTGTCCGCGCAGACGACGTCGACGAGCCCCGAATGCACGTCGCCACGCACGTGCACGCGGAGCATCTCCGGGGTTGCGGTGCCCCATGAGTTCGACGGCGCGCTCAGCCGGGTCGCGTCCAGCGCTTCGTCAGGATGAGAGCGTTCGCATTGTGAGATGCGGAATGCGCTGCTCTCACACACACCAGCACAGCGTCCCAACCATTCTCAAAGAGCTCCTTGGTCGCCTGTACCAGCGCGCTCGCGTGGCTGCCGAAGCCCAGCAGCTCCAAGTTGCGCTGCACGAAGAGCGCGCTGCGGCGCTCGCCTCCTCCTGCTCCTGGCATTGCCGATGCGGAAATGGATGCTTGATGAGATTCTCAAGTTAACTGTCTAACTTGCTGACCTCAAATACGGGCAACTCGAGGTTTACCGTGTGGGAATCGATTCTGCTCACGATCTTTCGCTCCTTGCGCCGTCCCCACGCTCACTTCAGCTTGCTGCAGTCGGTCACAGACGAAGCTCGGCGCTCGCTCTTCCTGATCACCCCGGCAGCTAGCTGATACATGTTTCGCGCCGCGTTGACGTCGCGCTCCCAGGTGATTCTGCTGCATACGCTGTTGGTGCAGCGGAGAACCTGCCGGGATGGCGCGGCAGCGGCTTTAGGTGTTGGACGCACGACAGCCTCTTCGAGCTCGCGGAAGCAACTGGAGCACGTCTTGCTGGTGTTGTATTCGTCGACGAACAGAAGAGTCGATCGCTGAGAGAGAGCGCGCGCCGGGAGGCCTTGATCGCTGAGAGAGAGAATGCGCCGGAAGACCTTGATCGGAACCGATGGATGAGGCGTGTAGTCAGCCGGGAGCTTGTACAAGTCCTCGCCATCGCGGTTCTCGTACTCCCGCTTCAGTCGATCGATGAGGACAGACAGCGAATAGCCGTTCGTCGTTGCGTAGTGAACGAAATGGCGGTGTTGAGTCTGGAGCGCCGCGACGTCCAGCACCTTGCGACACACATGGTCTCGATTCTGGCGGAACGTCTCGACAGGTGGGTGAGAGGCCACCAAGCGTGTCGACCATTTGGTCTTCTTTCGCGCATCGCCACCAGACCGAAGACGTCCAGACCACGGGTGACCACCAGCTTTCCCGAGATCTCGTGAAGCACCGCAGTAGTGATCGCGATGTGAGCTGGGACGAAGCCGTTGCTGAGCGGGAGCAGCGTGAAGGTTCTACAGCCCTTCTCCCGAATCATAGCTGCAGCCTGGCGTCTCTCGGTCCACTGCAACAGCTCGAAAAGCTTCTTGACGAAGTGAACGAGGTGCTTCGAGATCACCGTTTGCTGGATTGGCATCTCCAGCCACGCGAACAAATCCGAAGCTGCAACGACAGAGTCGAGCGAAGGAGCTGAGCCCGGGCTTATGTCAGCGAAGTTCTCCTTGGTCGCGATCCATAACCGCAGTGCAGCACCACACGCACGCGCAAGCACGAGAGCGAACGCCCTCCCGATCCTCACAGCCAGCTTCCAATGATCGACAGCCGCCGCCAACTTCATCTCCACAACGCACTCAAGATCGCGAACAACACCGACAACACCGAGCTCCGCGACGGTCTCGTTCGCGTGATCTTCATCTTCACAACAACACCACTCACCACAGGGATGGTAGAACCTAGCACTGTACTTTAGCACCACACCAATGCTGGATAGTTCCTTCTGGCAGGAGAAGAAGTCCAGCCAAGCTTGATAAACAAGCTAGGTACCTTTGCCCCCAGAGGATGGATGTCGGTAGGTAGATAGGTAGATAGGTGTTCAAATCTGCTAGGAAGCGCCACTCCACTTCTCTTATTGTCGTCTTGGTGGCTTCTTTGGTGTCTTCTTGTCTTCCTGGTGGTGAAGCGATATACGCTGCACGTCAGAGTAACTTGCGATCGAGGCCCACACTCCAAGTTCGAGATGAGACGAGACTCGAGGTTGTCAAGAATCCGTAGCGACATCCTTAGAATGAATGGGTTGGCGATCGGCGGTACGTCGGAATCTGTTAGTGGTGGTT
>JAASGU010000756.1:0-13015 GCA_023334365.1 Globisporangium acanthophoron | reverse complement strand
GATCTTATTGGTCTTTATTGTGCTAATAATAGCCAATCAAATAGGCCGCAATTTATGCTGGCTCTAAAGATGTTGCGCGGACAGTAATCCGGCAGCGCTGGGTTATAATGAGTAACCCGCGCGTGTAACCCCGTTACACGGGAGGTCAAGGCAGGATAGAAGTCGTAGTCGTATTCCGCATTTGGCATCACCGAACACACCCACCACGCCACACCCTGGGTTGCCCGAGCTCGAGCGCTCGAGCGCTCGAGCGAACAGGCGATAAGAGCGCCAACGAACTCACCGTGATCTCCCCCAAGCTGACCACCCACCAAGCGGATGCGTTCTGAATAAAAAGTAATAGTTGCCCGTGAAAACTAAAAAACTCAGAAAGCAGGAACTGCTCGATGCCAAGCAACGCATTTTGCTCTATCGACTCGAGAAAGAACAGGCAGCAGTTGAGAACGAGCGAAACACATCACCAGCATCTGCTCCATCGGCTTCCCTGGTGCGTCTCTCCTTCGCACTCTCTCTGATGCTTGCATGTACTGAGCAACTTGATTGCGTGTATGATTCAAAGGCATCACGAGATGACCTTGTTACGCGCTCGCGCCAGGCGATCGCATCGACCAAAGCCAAGCACCAATATATTGGAGCTAGCAGACAAGCAACAAAAGCAGCGCTCGTTGCCTGCACGGCCACCAGTCGCAGCAAAACCAAGTCGCCATGTGGTGAAGGCACAAGTACTGTGCTGGTGCTACAGCCGACTCAAGCGTTGTGTGTGTGTGAGCTAAGCGACTTAGCGAGCGATCTTTGGACCACGTACGCCGCCAGAGCACGCACGATGTTTCATTCCCGGCGCGGCGGCGATTCCAGATGTCAAAGTCAAGCGTTTTAGACATGTATGATGTGGTGACGCAACATCACACACAGCAGCCCATGAAACCCCAGATCCACAGGCAAACTAGAAAATACGTGTTGCTGGATTTCCAACACTTATCTGGCTCTTGAGCTGCCGATGCGCGCACGCATCGACAACTCACCCAAACACAAGCGCTTCTGAGCGAAACACAGCTCAATTTCTATCATTATGCGTGCTGGAGGAGAACATCTGTAACCGGGCTCTCCCAAGTTACCCGGCACAGATAGAGAGGAAACGTGCGTGAGCACCTGCCGCAAGGATTCCTGTCCTAGAGACGGAAGACGAGAAAGACGTTGGGTAGTTTAGCTCCAAAACCAAAGTGTTATTTGTCATGCTTAGTGCGGTTCCACCAGTCAGTGTGAACCTGTATATTTTGTATACTATACTAAATCTAAGATGCCTAAATTATGAATGGCTCTGAGAGTCCTGACGATCTTATTGATCAATTGTGCTATTCTAGCCAATAGGAGAAGGCGCCACATTATGGCCGGCCTTAAAGTGATTGCGTGGACAGCAGTCCCGCTGAGCTTGGATTATGTTTCATAACCAGCGAGTGTAACCCCGTTACATCAATCGCTCCTCGACACCCCATCGCGAGGCGACATGGTCGAGAACTCGATTCACGTAGTTGTGGGCACCAGGTCCACTGTCGACGCCACAGCTGCTGTCTCTTGTGTTTGAGTTGTGGGGTGGTCGAGAAGGTCGATGAGAGGGGTCGATTGAAAGACGATGAGAGCATGGTTCTGGTTAGCTGGGAGCTGGGGGAAAGACGGCAGATCCCGGTGCACGATGACTTGAGAGAGCGAGGGCGAGAGTAAGCAGCGGGCAGTTTGTATAATCGTCGTCTGGGAGGAGGCTGAGACCTTGCTCTTCGCTTGTCTTAACACGAATAACCCGCATAAAGAGGACACCTCCAGCGCTAGTGGAGATGTTTTGCTTGCGCACCTGCGAGATGTCTGAAGCCCGCCCGAGAAGGTGCTACAGCAGGCAAATCAGAGCGACATTGTGATAGTCGGAAGGAGACACAGCATTCGCATACATATACATAGCCATCTTTCTGAAAGCAGAGTTTGCACATGCAGGAGCCTTGTTCGTAAACACGCCTCCTTCTCTATTAATGCAGTACTTTTCAAGAGGGCGTCCCATTTTGAGGAGACGATTCTCGACATCAGAACGAAGATGTGGATGTTCATCCAGCAGCCAGTTCTTCACCTGTCTGAAGTACTGCACGACAGAGTGACAAGCCAAGGGCTTGCCACTTCAGTCATCTTTGAACGCCAAATGCACGTCAAACTTGTCAAGCAGCGCCACCATGCACTGAATAGTATTCTCACGCAACATGCACTCCTTCACGTACACGTAGCTCGCACTCCTTTTATCCAAAAACAACACGAAG
Source organism: Globisporangium acanthophoron (assembly GCA_023334365.1). Lineage (NCBI taxonomy): Eukaryota > Oomycota > Peronosporomycetes > Pythiales > Pythiaceae > Globisporangium > Globisporangium acanthophoron. The sequence continues at coordinate 10,718 of JAASGU010000756.1, read as the reverse complement.
GCCCTCACTGCGTTGTCTTTCGCCTTCTTCGTGTTGGCAGGCGCGAGATCGTCGATGCCCATTGTCGGAGGAGGGAGTGTCGAAGAGAAGGCAAATATTGGAGTGATATGCGCTTGACTGTGTCTTTGTATGCTCATACACATACTTCGGCGTTAGCTCTGACTCAATACGTCGGCAAGCGGGTGGATGGGAGAGCCTCACATCGAAGACAAAAACGATTGGATGAAAAAAATATAATTCTCAGTTCTGATTGGTCAAAAAATATTAGCCCGTTATTTCATTCGTTGACATTTGTTATACAAACTTCTAGTTAGGTCGGAGAGTTGATCACATTCAACCACAGCGGCGGTCTCCGCGTCCGCGTTTGGGTCGGTGGACAGCGACGACGGCGGCGGTGCGTCCGCCAGCAGCGAGTAGCGCGGCAGGTGGTCCGTGGACATGCAGATCGCACACTTCACTCGAGCGCGACGAACTGCATCCAAAATCGAATTTTTTATTCCTCTCCTCTCCGTTTCGATCCACACGAATGAACAAGCGTTGCGTTCTGCCACTGGGGACGCAAGCAGCCCCAGAGTCTCTCGAGCACATCTTTTGGGGTGGTGTCCCCGCCATCCTCCTGTAGATGTCGAGTGGTGGATGACGTTGAGGACTTGGGATTTGGCGACTTTGGGGGAGAACAGATGGCTACATCCACACAATCGAGCCAGCCAGCACAAGTCGCGTTTTGGACCTCGTAAAGGGTATTGAGCCTAGTTTTGCTCTTGATCTAATGTTTCCTGCTTCCGAAAGCTCACAATTAGGAAATTAGGGTCGGTGAGAGGATTTTTTTAGCAACGGGAGAGGAGCAGAGGAATTCAGTTCCCTCTTGCCTCGGAATTACAAGCAGTGGAGGCGCGTTTTAGTATTGTCTTCCGCATCGCATGTACACACCACGCATCGTATTTCAGAGTCGTGTTTCAGAACATTTACTAGTTCCATCTATCAGGCACGCGCCGTTTTATCGGGTCTCGCAGTGCGCATACACTTTTTTACCACGCTCTTACTCAAGTTTTACCTTCCTCCAGAAAACCAAGTGGATGGGCTGGCAGCACGAGCGGTAAAAACGAGGGCCGCTGTGCACGCAGCTGGCCACGCTCATTTCCGCAAGTCGCCGCCGCCACCAAGCGCAGGAGCTAGCTAGCTGTACAAGCCGCGGGAAGGCGCCATGGCGGGCCAGAGCGTGTTCAAGGGCGCGCTCGGCTGGGACGACTGGATCTGGTGGACGGCCATCGGCGGCCTCGCGCTCTTCCTCTTCCTCATGCTGCTCTGCTGCTGCGTGTGCGTGCAGCGCGCCAAGCGCAAGGGCCGCCAGGAGGCACTCGCCGCCGTGCAGGCGCGCCAGCGCGAGGAGCAGCAGCGCGAGGAGGCGCAGGTGCGCTACGCGCAGGCGCAGCAGGCGCGCTACCCGCCGCCGGGCCCCACGCCCGCGCAGGAGCAGAGCTACAAGTTCTCGCAGCAGCAGGGTGGCTCGCCCGCGGGCGCGCCGGCGCAGTTCGTGCCCGCCGGAGGCCCCAAGAAGAACTACGGCCCGCAGGTGCGCGCGAATGCCGGCTACGCGGTGCCGCCGCCGCTCCCGCCGCAGCAGCAGCAGGCGTACGGACAACCTCAGCAGCACCAGGCGTATGGCCAGTCGCCAGTGCAGCACTACGGCGCGATGCCCGCGCAGCAGTACAGCCAGTCCCCGCAACAGCAGTACGGCGCACTGCCGCCGCAGAAACAGCAGCAGCAGCCGAACTACTACAACCAGCAGCAGGTGCCGCCGCAGTACGCGGCGCAGGCGGTCGGCGCGCAGCGCAACTCGTACACGCAGGAACCCTCGAAAGCGAACCCGAACCTGAACTACGAGCGGAAGGCGTACAACAAGCCCAAGCCGTGGCACGCCAACGCGACGCCAGAGGCGCCGTACGTCGTCCCCGCCGCCGCCGCCGTGGACAAGTCGTTCCTGAGCACCTACTCGGAGGAAGGCAACCGCAGCCTCCACGAGGCGGACGAGGTGCCGTTCGTCGCCGTGACATCTCCAGGGGGAAGAGATTCGAGCCTCAACGCGTCCAAGCTCGGCATGACGCTGCGCGACCGCATCGACGCGCTGCGGGAAGGCAGTGTCCACGAGAACCACACGCGCATCAGCGTGGACCCGCAGGACCTGGAGCCACCGCCGGTCGGCGCCGGCCGGCGCTCGCTCGTGCTTGTGGGCACGGTGCTGTCGGAGAAGTCGGACACGTCGTCGCCGTCGTCGCCGAACTCGCCCGACCGGAAGAAGAAGGAGCCCCAGCCGCAGTTCAAGACCGCGCGGAGCTCGGACGGTGACTACAGCAGCAGCGAGTTCAGCAGCGCCATGTCGTCGCAGGCGTACACAGCCGGCCAGTTCGACGACGCGGAGACGTTCGCGTACAAGGGACCGACGACGGCTACGACTGGCGGCGCGGCGTCAGCAGCAGCGCGGGAGCGCTTCCAGTCGGGCGAGTCGACCTCCAGCCGGGGCTCTGTCGAGTTCTGAGCGCCATTCTTTTGCAGCATAAAATATCGTGGATAACGTATCAATGGAAGGAGAAGCAACTTGCACAGGTATGTTCCTGGTCGGGCCGTCAGCACCACCCACTCACCGCAGGCTGTTCAGCTAGTCACCAACCAGACGAAGAGGTAGCCGTCTTCAGACTCGCGGTCTCCGCTCTTCGCATTCGTTGTACATCAATTCCACCACCCGCGAACAGAGCCTCCGCCTCCGGATCGCGGTGTGGATGCTCCAGATAGACCTCCAGCAGCTGCTGTGCCGTTCGGTTTGCTCTTCATCTGTCGCAGTCCGTCGGAGAACGGACTCAGGAACCCGCCACTGCCTGTGGAACTGTAGTCGGAGTGCGCGCCGTTGCCGCTGCCTCTGTTCGCGAACGCCACGACGCGATCTAAGAAGCCGCGAAACACTGTCGGATCTAATGCGTACGGCTCGCCGCTCTGCGTTGCATGTAACAATGTCAAGCAGGAACAAGGTGACAAGCGTCAGAGAGAAAGAGAGCCTTGACTACGAACACCAAAAACATACTTCGAGCGAATGGTGATGACACACGTACCGACTCGGTCGACTCGATGTTGCGAAGCTCCGAGAGAATCGTCGGTCGCTTCGCCTGCGGTTTGATCGCGTCTTTCTTGTTGCCGATGACGAGTTTCGGCAGAGCGGTCAGCTGCTCATAGCATCGCAAGTAGCATCGTCAGCATTCCCAATAGGTTAGGCAGGTCGAAGCACAGGCAACAGACATGGATCCGTACCGACGGATACTCGCCGGGACGCGCAGCTCCCATGGACGACATCACACAGCCCTTCTGGCGTTGAACGAGTGCGATCTCGCTGTTTGAAAGCAGTTCACACACACAGTGTAAGGATATCACACATCGCACGTCAAAGGATCATCTGGGGTTGCACCTACGTGCTCCACGCCCGCAGGTGATCGTACGACCTCGCATTGCTCAGGTCGTACACAAATATCACGCCTTCGCAGAGCACACACGGCATGCCGCAAGCGCTGTGAGTCTCCAGGACAGTGCATTCTCGCAGCAAAAGCAGCAGCCATCACACGCACCGTGGACGTCGTAGTAGAACATGGGGCGGCTGATCTCGTACTTGGGGTGGCCGCCGACGTCGATGAACTCCACGAACGCCTCCTTCTCCGCGCCGTATGCTTCTCGGTACGAATGGTACTGCTCGCACATGCACCAAACGCATCGATCAGCGCCATTGCCTGTCGTCACGCCGAATCGACGAGCTCGCTCGCACCAGCACGTGCACGTCGCAGCCCGTGGTCCACTGCGGCGCGCCGGCGTCGCCGCGCTCGGCGCCCGGCTCTCTGCACGCGGCGCGCAGCAGCGTCGTCTTCCCCACGCCCGAGTCGCCGACCACGAGCACGCGCACGCTCGGCAGCTCCATGATGGCGAGTCTCCCTTTGCGCCACTTGCGCGCGGAATCCGCGATCACGCTGCGCAGGTGCTCTATCCGATTGGTATCTGGTATACCAGGATCTTGGATTTCTTCACTACAGGCAGGTGACCTCACTTTTGATCTGCCTTGAAGGTCGCAAGTCGACGAAGAAGGTCGACGACGACGCCGACGACAGCGATGGCGGACGACTGGGGCTACGAGGACGCGCCGGACGACGAGAAGCTGCGCATCGCGCAGCACTTTCTGCTCTCGAGTCCCCCGGGCCAGGAGCACGAGGTGCTGCGCGACGTGGCCAAGCTCGTGCCGGCGCGCGTGCTCACGGACGCGGCGCTGCGCGGCGCGCTGCACGCCTACAACGTCAAGCACGCGCTGGCGGTCGACGTGCCGGACGCCGACTACCAGGTAAACGCGTTTTCTCCTTCTTTCAGTCTTGCCTGAGGAGATGAGAACGCAAGGGGGAGGACTAACGGGAACGACTCGATCGTGGGGCGGTCGGAAGATCCTGATCTGCGAGGACGCCGAGGTGGACGCGAGCCACTACATCGACCCGATCGGCAAGCGCGTGTTCGGCTTCGACCACGTCAAGCAGGTGCGCTGCGGTGCAGCCAGATTGGGATTCCGATGGCGGAGGTGTTGTGACGCGCGACGGCGGCTCTTCTTGCAGGAACTCATCCCCGAGGACTTGGTGGATCTGCCAAAGTCGGACTTTGAGAGCGAGCGGTGCGTCCGCGCTCTCTTTTGCCGTGCCGGCTCCAGCAGAGACGACTGAACCAACTGGTTCGCCTCTGCTTGCCCCCAACCGACAGATTGATTGTGCAGAAGGAGCTGCAGTCGTACTTGCAGTTCGAGTACATGCACCAGTACGTTCGGTCTCCTCTGTGCTGCTCATAGTCAGAAGTGGGACTCAAGTGCTCACACGTTTGTGACTGTGTTTTGTGTCAGAGGAACTGCCGGAGTGTATGTGAAAGGCTCGACGCTGGTCGTGAACCTGTGCGCGAAGCGGGTCAACCTGCGGAACTACTGGTACAGTAGTTCTTGTTTCTGTATTGAGCTGGACAGCAAATTGCGGTCATCTGAAGTGCGCACGTCACTCACGTGCATGCTGCAGGAGCGGACGCTGGCAGTCGCGCTGGGAAGCGGACCTGACGTCGAACCCACTGCGTGTGAAGGGCAAGATCGCTCTCCACGTGCACTACTTCGAGAACGGCAACCTCCAGCTGCAGAATGAGAAGCTCGTGGAAGAAGAGGTGAGCTTCAATACGGCTGCTGGACTCGGGGACGCGCTGCTTCGCGTGATCAAGGAGGCCGAAGACAACCTGCAGAGCAACCTCGAGGACATGTACACCAACATGTCCCAGGAGACGTTCAAAGAGATGCGTCGCGTGATGCCAGGTACGATCGAGTGAACGGTGCTTTCGCTGTTGCAGTTAGTTGATCACATGGGAAACTAACTGCGCGACGCTGATTAACCAGTCACGCAGACCAAGATGGAGTGGACTCTGCACGCGCACCGCACCGCCCGAGACCTTGGACGCAAGTGAGAGTCGCCGTGGCGGCACGGTATGATGCTCAGTTCGGCAAGATTGATGAGCTGGGTGGCAACCCTCGATCGGCAAGCACTGATTTTTGCTTCCTCCTAAAGAGCGTGCGTTCAAGATCGCTCCAGACGGCCAGCGCGCGAGGCTTGACTCTTGTTTTCTGTCGCACTTGCTTCGCACTCTCACCTGCTCATGCTCCTGCTTCCTACTGATAGTACGAATAAGACTGTAAGAACTCAGGAGTCTGTCGCTTCGAGCGCGTCGAGCATCCCCGCCTCGCCTGATTGAAAGTTCGCGAGATGCCACGGCAGCTTCCAGATATGCACCGCGCCACTGGCGTCACCTGCTGCGATGAAGTTGCGCTGGCGCGGGTTGAAGTCGAGACTGAACATCGGGGAGCTCGGTGCCTTCTTCGCGGACCTCGGTCCTCCCTGATTGCCACTGGAGGAAGAGCTTGACTGGTCGTCGTTGCTGCTGAGGACGACAACAGGATTGACGCGGTCGGCTTTCAAGTCGTACACGTACACATTCCCGTCCTCCGCGGCGACAGCGAACACCATCGGACGCGTCTTCGACCACTCGATCGCATACAGATACGACGACGACGGCGTGACCTCCAGCGACGCGACCGGTTCTTTCTGCAGGTACGAGTAGATGCGCGCGGTGCCGTCCGAGGAGCACGTGAGGAACAAGCTCTTGCGGAACGGCGAGAAGCTGACGTCGTACACCGGTCCGCCGTGCTGTTCGAAGCTGAAGTCCATCGCGCTCGGGTAAAGCGCGTTCGGGTCGATCTTAGCCTCGTAGACCATTGCGAGCGTGATCTCCTTGGACTTCTTCTCCGTCGCGTGCAGCTCCACCTGTCTGCGGATCGCCGGGATGCGCTGCGACGGGAGTTTGCCCACGAGCCGCGCAGCTGTCGCTGTCCACTTCTTCTCCCCTTTGAAGTCCGAAGCGCGCGTCACGCCTTTGGTGAAGCACCGCGTGACCGTGCCACCCTCGGATCCGACGACGAACGAGCGACTCGTCTTGTCGTTCACGCAGAAGCCGAGCGACTTGCCGCCGATGACGTGGCCTTTGGCGCCATCCAGCGCCGCTTGTTGGTTCCCGGAGGCGTTGCTACTGCTAGCGTTGTTGTTACCTTTCGTGCTCGCTGGCAGGTGCATCACGTAGCCTTCGACCGGGTACGAGAGCTTGTCTTTGAGCCGCCAGAAGAGTACTTTGCCGTCGCCACTGACGCTTGCAACCTGGAACAGGAGCGAAAGCATGTTACATCTCAGCACAACTCTCGAAACGATGGAGGTGACACGCACGTTGTACTCGGCCGCTTGGACATCATAGACCCACGCGACTCTGGTGACAGGTTCGCGATGGAAGTAGTCGCCGATGCCCGAGGAATAGAAGCGGTACTCCTCCGGCTCTGTGTCCCAGACGAAAACCTCGCCGTTGAACGAGCCAGCCGCCACGAGCGACGGGTTCTTCGGATGGTACGCCACACACATCAGCCCGCTCTGCAATACCGGAACAAGTGTGAGCCCGCAGCTCATGAACTATGAGGGTGTGTGCATCGCGAGTCTCGCACCGAAGTCTCGAGCACCAAGTTGGGCTTCTGCGGATTGAAGTCCGACTGGAAGACGCTCCAGAGACACAACGCCGAGCGGTAGTTGCACCAACCAGTGTGGTCGAAGCGGCCGTAGGCGACCGCAATCGACGAGCCCGTTGCATTCCACGACACGCCCGTGCACGAGAGCTTGAGCGACGCTGTCGGCAGCGGAGCGATCTTCCTGTTCTTGTCCTTGCTGTCGGCTGCCACGCCGCAGGTTCGGAGTCCCAAGATGTGGTGTCAGCAAGGCATCGCGACAGAGGAGCACCGGATGCTTGCGCACCTTGCGTCTGCGGCGCTTGGAAGTACGCGTCGTAGTCGAACTTGAGCATGAAGAGCTTCGAGACCGTCTTCTCCGCGGACTCCTCGAGATACTTCTCGAAACCTACCACACAAGCAGCAGCATTCGCGCGGCGAGAGGTGCGAGCGAGCGTGTGTGAGCAACTGACCCTGCCTTGCTTCATCAAGACTTCGCTCCATCTCACGCTCGTCACCTCGGAAGTAGACGCTTGTTGCGGCGTTCGTGGCCATCTCACGCAGCATTGCCGGTCCCACGCGGCGCAGGAACTCTGTCGCGCGGATCTCTTCCGCCTCGCTCTCGGCACTGCTCTTGGCGTCTTTGCTCTTCGCCGAACCGGGCGTGCTCGTCGCTTTCGGTTCGGTCTGCGTCGAGTTGTCGACGAAGCCGAACCTCGGCTCCGTGCTGCTCTCGGCAGTCGCGATCACGTCCGTGAGCGCCGCGACGCTCGCGGTCTTCTTTGTGCATCGGCTCTTGAAGCCCACGCTGCCGAGCGCCACGTCCTGGAACATCCTCGAGCTCTCTCCTTCCAGCCTCGCGCTCTGCCTGCTGTCAAAGATCGCGTCGGTTCCTACGGTGACGATTTGAGACCTCAGCACGACACCAGCAGCATCATCCACGACACGCTCTACACATGAAGACACCCACAGCAAGCATCTCCTCGAAGGTTGCAAGCGCCTCTATAAATCATCACGACATCGTCCTTGCCCTACAGCGATCTGGGTCTACCACGACACGTCCGCGGCGCTCTCGCCCGAGCTGCCGCAGCCGCCAGCGTCCGAGCCGCAGCCCACGCCGCTCGAGGAGATCGGCGTCGGCGCCTTGCCGCGCATGGCCGCGCGGAAGAGGTCGGCCTTGTACTTCTTGAAGAGCGACTTGAGGCCGCCGCCGTTGAGGAAGTTCTCTTCCACCTGCGTGAGCGAGAAGTTCACGCGGTGGCCCTTGACGCTCACGAAGCGGTTGCGCAGGTCCACGGTCACCTCCTCACCCTCCTGCGCGAGCTCGTGAAACTTCTCGTCCGTCACGACGATGCCCAGCAGCGCGTTGTTCGGCTGGTTGCGCGCGTAGATGTACGCGAACGACTTGGCGATCACCGCCTGCACGCCCACGGCCTTGAGGCAGATCGCCGCCTCCTCGCGCGACGACCCGCTGCCGAACGCCGAACCTGCGACGATGATGTTGAAGCCCTCGCGCACCTTCTGCGGGAACTCGGGCTTCACGTACGCGAACGATTTGCTCGCGAGCACCTCGAGCTCCGTCTCACACTCCTGCGGCCACAGCGGCGACGACTTGTTCAGCCCCATGAACTGCGCCGGGATCACGGCGTCCGTGTCGATGTTGTCGCCGAACACCTGCGCCTTCCCCGAGAACACCGGCGGCAGCTCCGACTCGATCGCTGCGACAGCAGCCTGCTCCTGGGCGATCTGAGCTGCCTGGTCGTCGCCGTCGCTGCCCGCGAGCACGGGCTTGGGCTCCGTGATGCTGAAGCGCGGCTTTTCCGTCGACGATGCCGGCGCGTCCAGCCAGTTGCGGTAGCGGTTGAAGTCGTCCTTGCTGATCTTGGCGATGTACGGCGTCGGGTCCACGACCTCCATGTCAAAGCTCGAGGCGGCGACGACCGCGGCAGAGCTCAGGTTGCCGATGGAGCCGCGGCCCATGCGGTTGCGGAAGTTGCGGTTCTGGCTCGAGAGCCACACCTCGTTCTCGCCCGCGACGTCGGCGCCGATGCCCACGCAGTAGCTGCACGACGGCACACCGACCGTGAAGCCAGCCTCCTCGTAGATGCGCACGAAGCCGAGCTCCTTGAGGCGCGCGATGATCTCGAGGCTGCCTGGCGTCACACGGCGGTGGCCCTTGGGCGACGGCCGCTTGCCCTCCAGCATCGCCTGCTGCAGCACGAGCGCGCCGAGGATCAGGTCCTCCTGCGTCGTCGTGCACGCGCCGATGAAGCACCCGTCCAGCTTCATGCCGATCTTCTCGGTCACCTTGACGCAGTTGTCCGGCGACGGGTAGAGCGCGATGAGCGGCTGCACGTCGCCGAGGTTGATGACGTGGTGCGCCGCGTAGCTGCAGCCCGGGTCGGCGCGGAAGAAGAGCGCCTCGTCAAAGTGCGACTCGCGGCCCTCGAGCACGCGCTGCGTGATCTCGTCGGCCTCGAAGACGCCGGCGATGCCGCCGAACTCAGTGCTCATGTTGGCGATCGCGAATCGCGCGTCGTCCGACAGGTGCTTGAGCCCCTCACCGCCGTAGTACACCGCTCGCTCGAACGCGACCGTGTTGCGCTTGAGCTCGCCGAGGATGTGCAGGATGACGTCCTTGCCGCCGATGCCGAACGCCGGCTCGCCCACGAACTCGATGAACGCCACCTCGGGGACCTTGAACCACGTCTGGCCCGTCACGAGCGGCATGACGACGTCGCCGGCGCCGAGCCCCGCGGCGAAGGCGCCCATGCCGCCGGCGCTGCACGTGTGCGAGTCGGCGCCGATCACGATCTGGCCGGGTTGCGCGCGCTTGCGGGCGAACTCGGTGTGCATGATGGTCGTGTTGGGACCCCAGAAGTCTGTGAGCCCGTGCTCCGCGGCGAAGTCGCTCGAGAGCTTGATGAGCGCCTGCTGCTTGGGCTGGTCGTTCACGCGCGGGTCCGTGGTGTGGTCGAGCGCGAGCCAGAAGCGGTCGGGCCGGTGCAGCCGCGGCCGCCCGATGGACGCGTGCATCGTGTCCATGGCCTGGAACGTGAGCTCGCTGGCGATCGTCCAGTCGGCGTTCACGCACACGACGTCGCCGACGCGCACGAAGGGCTGCGCGAGCCCCACCGCGTGGTGGCAGAGGATCTTCTCGATCACGTTCATGGGCGGCGCTGTGGCGGCTGTCGTGCTGGTGGTCGCCATGGTGGAGGCTGTCGTTCGTCTGGCGGCTGCTGCTGCTGCTGCGTCTACGCCGGAAGATGGAGGAATGGCGCGTCCGGTGGTCTTCTTATCGTCGAAGCTCTTTCAAGGTGTTTGTGCATTCGCACACAATGCGAGATATCCGCGGTTTTGTCACTATGAGAGTTAAAAAACGGTAATTACGCATTTAGACCGATTGCGCAAATCCGAAATGCGACGAGGAGTTACGGGTTCAAGTTCAAAACAGTGACAGGGCACTAAAGCTCCATTCTCATCTCCTGCTCGCACCGAGCGCCTCCAGTACGACGAGAGCGAGCTGGTGGCGAAGAAGAGCGACGGCGTGAGCAGCTCCGATGGCGACAGCAGTGGTGCGGAGAAGACGTTGAAAGCGCTGAGCGAGCGCAAAGCGCAGGGCATCTGGAGCACGTCG
>JAASGU010000755.1:0-13044 GCA_023334365.1 Globisporangium acanthophoron | reverse complement strand
TAGCTGTGAAGCAGCAGGGAGTCTCGAGTGGTTGGTCATCATGCGTGTTGGGTTTGTAGAGATGCGTACTTAAATGGAATTGATCGATTTTGACGGGATATTCATTTTTTGTAGTGTGTCAATTTGGGAGGATTGCCTGTATTCTTGAATTTGATATTCAATTTTATTTATGTATTTTCATATATTTGATATTCATTTTGGCATGGCTAAAACTAAGCAGAGTATAATGAAATTAGATAGGTTTTGTAATTGGTGATCATAGACTGGGCACAAGAATCCGTTCGAAATGTTTGTAACAAAAATTTACTTTAACATTCTGTGTCGGAGGTGGTCATATATCACAACCAATTCGAGTGTAATCAATATGACCTCATCGGTTCGGTAGCGTAGTGATACAGGGCTAAACTGTAGGCTGATCGGTAGCGTTTAGCACCAACGCTAAGCGCGTATACTATGATAACCCAAAAGTGGCGCTTTTTGCCACATCGTTTTATCACTGACGGAATACACCAAGTATGCGATCGAGATGAAAAGCCAACCGTCCTGAGATGGATTATATACTCGATGTATGAGTGGTATCGAACGAGTATTCCAGACCTTCTACAAATGATTATTTAAATATTTGTAGAGAACAAATAAATCGAGCGTCCAGTTATTTAAATATTTAAATAATTCATTTGCAAATATTTGTTGCATTCTTCGATTGCGCAACAGCGTCACACGTGCGTGCTCACGCCGCCAACGTCGTCGACGTCACCAGCGTACAACCGCCTCTGATGGCGATCACCCCCTCCACCACCACGCACGCGATGACAGCAGCAGCAGCAGCTGGAGACTCGCGGCTGCCGCGGTGGCGCTCGTGGCGGCACGCGGGTTCCTCCTCCGGCGATGGTGACGCCGTGTCCGTTTCGTCCTCCGTGTCCGCGTCGTCGTCTCCTGGCGTCGCGATTGCGGACGCTGCGCTGCTGCTGTCGGCATCGCCGCCACGTTTGGAGCTGCGCGAGCTGCTGGCGCCCGGTGACGCGCCTACGGCGGCAACAACCGACGGCGCACAGAGGCCGCCGCAGCGCTCGAGCATCCCGATGCTCTCGAAGCAGCCGCACACGCGCGTTCGCGCGTCTCTTGGCGCGGCGCCTGCAGTGCACAGTCACCAACCCCAGCAATTGCATTCGCAGACTCCGGAGAGCGTGGCGTCAGTGTCCCGGATAGGACGCTACGAGGTGCGGCTAGTGTGTGGATTGCGGCAATGCGTGCCAGTTGCGAACTGTGTGGCGCTCATGCTGGAACTGCGTGCGGTGTGTGCTGGCGTGATGATATGTACAAGCAGCCGAAGAAGAAGCCGCCACCTCCGGCGATCGACACGACCTGGGGAAAGAGTGGCGCGACTGCCGGTGACTGGAGTGGGACTCCCGTGGCGCCATCTGCTGCCGCGGATCCAACGGCGGCGTCGCCGATCTCGTCGGTCAGTCCGCGGCGCGCGAGTCCGCCGCTGCGACGAGTGTCGTGCGAGTCGGTGAGGACGCAACCGCCGTTTCTCCCCAAGACGCCGCCACCGCCGATCCGCGCGTCGCACATCTTTGGGAATGTGCTCAGTGCGCCAGCCTCAACAGATGTGACTTCGTCATCGTCAACGCTTGCTGGCGCGCTGCTGCACTCCCCGCCGATTGTCCAAGCGCTGATGCGGAAGAGCGTCGAGCCGCCGAAGACCCCGTCCGGCAGTCCCGCGTTCGACGCTTTCAACGACGACGGCGACGATGGTGATGACGATGAGAGGAGCAAACTGAGTGCGTCGCAACGCGTGCGAATGGGTCTATCGGCGCTCATGACCCACGGAAACGGCGTTGCGTCTGTCGAGAGCGACGTCATGACCAGACGCAAGTCTCATGACGGCGGCGTGCACGTGAAGCGAAGCAGCGGCAGTGAACTCTCGGGACCGATGTCGTGTCCTCCGACATTCACCACCGGCGGTGAGCAGCAGTTTTCTGCGCTGAGAGAGTCGCCGCGACAACAGTATCAGAGCAACCTTCTGTCGTCAAAACTGCTTCCAAGCAGAGCGAGCATCAACAGCATGCTGGGCTACGTCCGTGAGCTGTACCTGTCGGAAGCGAGCTTGCGCGTGGAGCTCGAGCGCATGAAACGGAGAATGGAGGACCAGGAATCCGAGGCGCAGTCGAGAATCCTGACTCTTCAGGATGCTGTGCAGCGGATCGAGATCGAGCGGGATGAAGCAAGAATCCGCGTCGCTGAGCAAGAAGAGCTCATCCGGATGTTGCGGGACGAAGTTGTGCAGTTGCAACTACAGCAACGCCAAGTCGCCGACGCAATCAACGGCGCACACGAAGCGGTCGCGAGCCACCAGTGTTCGGAGCCGATCTCGTTCGGAGTCGAGGCGCGGGCGTTGCCTGCCGTCTCTGTTCCGAGTGCGCTGCAAGAATTCATCGTCTCGCCGCGACCGACAAAGCCGCTGTGGAAGCCGTGGTCATCTGGCTCGGATTCTCCGTTGATGACGGCTGCTCCGCCAATGTTCACTGTTGCGCCATCGGAGAACGATCTGCTGCCTGCATCGTGTCAGCATGCGTCAGCATTTATCGCCGGCTGTGCGAGCGTGGACGACCACAGCCACGAGCTGAAATCGATCGTGTCTCCTGCAGCGGCGTCCGGTGTCGTCGCGACAAGCGTGCTCAACATTGTACAATCGGCACCACTGCCGACTCTTCCTGAAGAATCGATCGGTGCTGGAGTGACGGAGTCTTCTTTTGGTACCAGCAACGATGCAGCCGATGCCGTCAAGTCCACGCAAGTCGAGACTAAGCTGAAAACGGAAGATGCTGTGAATGTGCATCAGTCATTCGAGCAGCCAGTTACGGCTGGCTCCGATCAGTGCGCAGCAGACACCGAGAGCAGTGAAGTGCTGACTTCAGGAGTGGAGTCGATATCGGCATCGCCGTCCAAGCTGTTCGTCCAGCCGTCTCGCGAGCGCAAGGTGAGCCCTCCCTTCACTCGTGTGGGTTGATTTGTTTGGCACTCACGTTTCTCCTGTTTGCTTGCAACATTTCAACTCCAGCTTTCATCCGCGCATACGACAGAGAGCACTGCAGTCTCGCTCGAGAAGCTCTTGGTTTCGTTTTTCAAGGAGTTCGACACAAGCAAAGTGCGCATGGCTGGCGTGTACGGAAAGCGATATGCTGGTCACGAGGATCGACTGTTCGCCGAGCTGACTCGACGCTACGGAGAGGAGAAGGTTGCTGCTCTCCAGCGCCGCTTTGAAGAAGAGAGTATGGTGGCAGCATCTGCGACGATCCAGGAAGGCCACGCTCAAGTTGAGACTTGCAGGGAGCACGTTGTGAGTTCGACGGCGCCGATGGCTGTGCCAACTGAGATATCGAAGCAGGAGCCGGCGACTTCGACTCCTCTGCACCCAGTGCCTCTCGAGTTGTCGAATCAAGAACGCCAAGATCTGCCGTCGGAGAAGACAGACATCCAAGATACGCCAACGCAGAAGGTGGCTCCAAGAGGACGACTGGGATCGTTTGACGGCTGGGATTACAATCCCTCTCCTATTGACGAGTCACCAACTTCAGCTGCTGATCAAGATGCTGCAGTTCTGCGTTATCCGAGCGGAGGCACATCACAGATCGTACCAGATGCCACGAGCGGGCGCGAACGTGGCCAGGCAGATTCACAAGTTACGCCAAGGAAACGACATTCCGAGAAGCTTCTACGGAGTCCGCAGCGAGTGTTGCCTCAGCATATGAGAGCGTCTCGGTTCTCGGCGACTGGGATCATGACTCTGCAGACCAACAATCTCCCACCCCCGCAGCTACAGCACGCGAACACACTTGACGCGGTGAGCGACGGAACGAAAGCGAGTCCAACCATGTGCCAGAGCGAGCCGAACAATGGTCTTCCACCCGTGCAAACGGATACGGTCGATGCGAAATCAAGGGAACAAGCTTCATTGAGCGGGATGGCAGATACCGCTGCGAACACCACGTCTCAAATCGTCGAACAAGTCACACTGGAAGGTCTGCTGAGCGAGTTGTACAAGAAACACCAGCCAGACAAACTGCGGAATGCGCGCCAGGTCGCGAAGAACTTTGCCGGTAAAGAACGAGAGCTGATCCGCCTGCTGAAAGCCAAGTACGGCGCGCTGAGCGTGAAGCGGCTCGAGGCAAACATCCACTTGCTCGAGGCAGCTTCAGCGAAGCATCGAGTTACCAAGACACCGCGGGAGGCGAGAGGATGGGCTGCCACTATCGCGACCTTCGGAGTTCTTTCGTTTTTCGCTGTTCTCGCGATCGGCGGCGCCAGCCTGGTGGCACTGGATTCCCACGTGTGCAGCAACACAGACATCCCAGACCAACCTGACAATCCAGCGTGTGCTCGATTGTCTGGCGACCTGAGCGAACTTTCGCTCGGAAGTGCAGTCAATGTCGTGGGGCGATCGTATCCGCTCGAGTGCTTCTGCCTCGAATGGGATGATCGAGAGAGCAGACTTCTCTCCGGTTATTCTGGAGCAAACGCGGCGAACCTCGCGAAGATGCTTCCGTTTTCGAGCACTGCAGTCGAGAAGTTCCTGCAGGACAATCATGCGCACGAATACTACGCCGAGTACGCGAAGCCGATCGTGGAGAAGTCGAAGGGATGCGTGCCATACTTCCAGACCGCGCTCTCCGACGTTAGTGCAGGCATCTCGAAGCGGTTTGGATTGGTGCAAGAGAAGATGGTGTCGTCTTGGGAGCCGAGTCAACCGCTCGAAAGAACCGCACGGACTGGTTCGAACGCCAGCGCTGAGAGCATGCTGACGAAAGTGGCGCAAGCTTCGAAGTCGCTCTTGGTTGGTCTACAAGATCAGCACTCTGTTGGTGAAGCTGAGGGTGAAAAAGAGTTGTTGCCAGTTGCGACAGCTGATGATGTCGTGGAGAAGCTTCGCAACGACACCACTGATTCTCAACTGACGCCGGATTCAGTGACAACGGAACCTACTGCGGTGATCGAGGTCGAAGTCCGCCAAGAAGGAGACTCTGTCTCGTACACTGAAAGCAGCGAACCGCAAATCGCGCACTCGGAAGACCGAAGCTCGGTGGATGGCGAGTCGTTGCAGAGCCCGACTAGTGACGAAGCAATTCAAGATTCGGAGCCTCTCACAGACGAACTTTTGCCTGGAACCACCAGCTTTGAGATCACTGAGGGTGAAACGGGATCCGTTGCAGCCGAACCAGCTCTGACGACAGAGGATGGAGTTGCGGAGCAAGCGACGGAGAGAGTCACCGTGGATGCGAAGGTCGTCGACGTTATCGTGGATGAGCGTGTTGTAGCTGGTGAGGATGCCAGAGGACATGACTCGTCGAGTATTCTCGATGGTATCGTCACTGCCGAATCTCCATCTGAGCAAGGCGAGGCGACAGACGCAGCGATCGTCACTGCCGAAGCACCATCTGAGCAAGATCTGGCGACGGTCGCAGCGATCGATGGCATGAGCCAGCACAGCGGTGGTGACGGCGTTCTCTTCGTGGAAGAAGTTGGCGGAAACTCTGCGGTCGAGCCTTCATTTGAGGAGCCTGAAGCAAGTTCCAGTTCTCAAATCGCGGAAGTCGAGGTCGCGGCGCATCCTACTACTGATGGAGAAGCAGCATTGGATCCTCGCAGTGAGACCGCCGATGTGGAAGGTCACGAAGTTGTGACGCAGAGCGATCCAGAGATCAGCGAAAGCACGACGGCATCACCCGCGTCGACATCTACCCCGACGGACTCGCAATCACCTCTCGATGTCGACTCCTTCCTTGACGATACAGACAACGACGACGACTTCGAGTTCAGTTTCGGCGCGCTGGATCCGTGGGAGCTCCTCGAGAAGGCGAACGAGCAAGCGGCAGCCACTGTATCCGCAGCAGCTCACCACTACTCCGCCGAGCACTGAGGTCGAGATCCCGTTGCCCTCGCTGTTGTTCAAACAGCTCATCCAAGTACTTTTACATACCACAACCACACGTGTACCAACCAACACAGACGCACAAGCATTGCTGTACCACGTTTGCCCTCCTCTTGTGCTTCATTCACCACAGCTCGGCTCATAAATACTTGGACATGTACGGTCCGTCGAGCTCGTAGCCGAGCTTGCGGTAGTAGTTCCGAGTGCCGACGCCCGAGATGACGACGATCTTGTGCGACTCGTGCTCCTCCGCGGCGATGCGCTCGGCTTCCTCCATGAGCAGCGTACCAAAGCCCTGGTGTTGGAACTTCGTCGGGTCACGCGAGTGCAGCGGCACCGATGAGCCGTACACGTGCAACTCGCGCACGATCGACGTGCCCGGCGGGATCTCGCTGCGGAACGCCGCCGCACTCGCCTTGCGCAGACGCAGCAGCCCGATGAGGATGTTCTGCTGCGGATCCTCGTACGACAAGAATGTCTCCCAGCCGCCGTTCGCCATGTAATCGCGGCGCACAAGCTCCACCTGGTCTGGCACGGTCTGGTCATGGATGCTCTTGATGCCCACCTCGCGCGTCCGCACGTCGTTGCACACGAGCCCGAGGTCCTTCATGCGCGCCAGCGCGAGCTCGCGCAGGTTCCCGTGCTCGACACCCGACGTCACGAGCGGCATCGGGATGTCGCGTTGGATTCGATACACGCGTGTCCAGGGCGGCACCATCGCGAGCAGCTTCGCCATGAGGTCCACGAGGTCGTCGGGCGAGTAGTTCTTGTACTGTCCAGTCTTCCAGAGCTCGTACAGCCCCGTGCCGCGGATCACGAGTGTCGGGTAGATCTTGAGTCCGTCCGTGCGGAACGCCGGGTTCTCGAAGTACTCCTTGAAACCCTCGAGGTCGCGCTCCATGCCCATGTTCGGCAGGTCCGGCATCATGTGCGCCACGATCTTGTAGCCGCAGTCCTTCGCGAGCTGGAACGAGTGGCACACAGCCGCGACCGTGTGTCCGCGGTTTGTGTCGCGCGCCACGTCCTCGTAGATGCTCTGCACGCCGATCTCGATGCGCGTGCAACCGTACGCCAGCATGTCGTTGAGGTGCGGCTTGAGACAGTAGTCTGGCCGCGTCTCGATCGTGATCGCCGTGCACTTGGTCAGGCTCTGCTCCGAGTACCGCACCGCCTCCTCGACGCTCGACGACGCGTGGCCCGAGAGCGCGTCGTGCAGGTTCCGGATGAAGTAGTCGCGATAGTCCTTGTCGAGCGAGAGGAACGTGCCGCCCATCACGATGAACTCGACCTTGTCCACCGAGTGACCGAGGCGCTTGAGCTGGTCCACGCGGTTCTTCGTCTGCAAGTACGGGTTGTAGCGCGCGCGGATTGCGCGCATGCTCGTGGGTTCGTAGCCCGTGTACGCCTGCGTGGAGTACTCAAAATCCGAGTCCGGCCCCCCCGGGCAATTGCCAATGATGATGGGTCGGCTCTGACGGGTGACGATGCCGTTGTGTCGCTCTGCGCGTTGTGCGACGATGAGGTGGTCCGGATGGTCGACTTCCACACACCAGATACGGCCGTCGCTAGGTGAGTACTCCGTCTTGGTGAAGCAGCGGCTGCGATTGAGGATAGGCAGGCAGACGCTGCTGCCCTGAGAGTGGGCAAAGTCGGACCATGTGACTGCCCAGCCGTCGGCTCTGGCCTGGATGGGTGTGTAGGAGCCGTTCACCATGTCGTCGGTCCAGCCTTCCTTGCTGCGCAGCTCCTCGATGAAGCTCACTGGATACGTGGTACAATCAACGGTCTGATCGAAGTACTTGTAGCCGCGTATAGTGCTGGCCTTGTACTTGAGGCGCGCATGCGGCGAGCAGCCGGCATTCAGCAGCAGCTGCACAAGTTGATCGCGGAAGCGCACGTCCGTCGTGTAGATCTCCTGGTCCTGCTTCGCCCAGCTCCCGTTCGCACGCCAGAGGCCCATCAGCACCAGTCGCAGCTCATCCGGCGGCAGCTGCATCACCAGCCAGTCCGGGAACCACTTCACTGACCTGATGGGGTCGTTTGGCTCATCAGACTCAGTGGGAGTATGCAGCGCGTCCGTGAGACGCTGCGTCTTCGGCACTTGCTCGACATGCTCGTCCGTCAAACTGTAGGAACGTGAGCGGCGGTACTTGACGCCGTACTCGGCATCGAACCACGCGAACCAGCGGCGATCCTTCACCTGCACTTGCTCTTGCCCATTGATGCGAACGCCGCCGCTCGACCACTGCGTGTCGCTCAGCCCACAGAGCGTCAGCTGGGCACACACCCAGGCGCGGTCAGACTCCTTCTTTTGTGCGAACAACACCGCGTCTGGGTAGCGCATGGAGCCGTCGCCAATCCAGAAGCCAAACAGTTCGAGAAAAGCACGGAACTGCTGCTCGTCCAGCTGCAGTGCGTCACGCACAGCCCGGCGGCCTGTCTGAGTGGACTCGTCCACAGCATGGCCTGTCTTCGCCGCTGCGACCAGTCGATAGCGCTCCCACTTGAGCTTCTCCAGCCTTGCGCACGGTTCACACTGCGACTGCTTCGATTGCTCCCGGCCTCTCAATGAACGGCAGGCATCGCAGCGGGGTAGCATCGAGCCGGCAGTACGGCCTGCTGGCGCGGTCTCCACTGGATTGTTGTGTTGCTCGCCAGGCTTGACGGTCTTGAGTGTGCTCTCCCATGACTCAGCCGTGCCGCGTTGTGCGAACACGACGTGGTCCGGCGTGCAACGAAGTGAAACATGCCAGTTGCTACCCAGTCGAGACTGCCTGGTAGTGTTGCTCGCTGCACCGTCGTCGCCTTCTCCCTCGTTCGCTGCGAGTCCGTACGGCGCCACCAAGTCGTCCCAACATTCGCCGGCGCCGTCTGAGTCGATGGTTATCAACTCGGCAGGCGGATTTGCTTCCACCAGTCTGCCGTTGCGGTACATCAACGCTCCGCTGGCCGTGTCGTAGCAGGCGTAGAGAATGCGCTCCCCTCCAGCCAAGCGAAGTTCAATCTCATCCAAGAAGAGGAAACCGGCATCGGTCAACACGCGGGTGTCGCTGGCAGGGAAGCAGTACACACAGATGTTGCCCGTCATAGCGATGTGCGGACACCGGTGCGGCTTGCACATGACTGCCACGACCGCGATGCCGGATGCCGTGCGCACGGGCTTGGCCTTGAGGAACGGCAGCAGTTTCTCCCGGTAGTCCTCGGGTACGGCCGAGATGATGTCCACCAGCTGCCAGCCATCCATTTCGCGTCAGCACTTTAAGAAAGTGATTGACAAGCATGTCGAGCACCACGAACATCTCGTACCTTGGGCATGGACGGCAGCTTGTAGCGCTTGGAAACGTCGTTCTTGAGGCGCGTCATGTTCACGGGCTGCTGCCGCTCATACGCGGCGATGAGCGCGTCCACGATGCCCGCGACCGCGTGCACGTAGCCGGCATCCGGTTCCGTCATCGCAGGTGAGAGGCAGGTGGCGAGTGCGTCTGAGCTTGCGTCTGAAAGTTGCTGGGTCCAACAGTGCGAAATGCCCATAATGACTGGCTTTAGAAACAGATGCAAGATATTTGGGCATTGACATAGTGAATAAAGACAGGGAGCGAGGGTCCATTTGGGTATTTGGGCACTCTGCTTCAAGGCGCGTGTCATTCCGCATATCAACATCGTCCTCCTCATGCCGCCGCCACCACCACCGTCCGCAGCTGCCTCATCCTCCGCCTCAGGCGCGCCACCACCGCCGCCGAGCGTGCGCGACTTCTACGACGGCCTCTACCACTCGCCGCTCTTCGCCGCGCACCACAAGATCTGCTGCAACGTGGGCTTCGGCGGCGACTCGGAGGCGCCCGACGAGCGTACGACCAAGTTCCACGCGGCACACGCCGCCGACGCGCGCCAGCTCGAGCTCTACCGCGCGCTCGTCGGATTGCTGTCGGACCGCGAGCTGCAGGACGCGGCGCCCCGCCAGGTGCTCGAGCTCGGCTG
Source organism: Globisporangium acanthophoron (assembly GCA_023334365.1). Lineage (NCBI taxonomy): Eukaryota > Oomycota > Peronosporomycetes > Pythiales > Pythiaceae > Globisporangium > Globisporangium acanthophoron. The sequence continues at coordinate 3,134 of JAASGU010000755.1, read as the reverse complement.
TGGCGCTGGGGGAGGGCTCTGCGAGCTGCAGTCGCTCTTCCCCACTGCGCGTATCACTGGCGCCGACATCTCGAGTCAGGCGCTGGCGCGCGCGCGGGAGACGTGGGCGCGCTTCGCGGTGCAGGCGCCAAGCGCCGCTACTAACGGCAACAGCAGCAAGCGCGAGCTGCGGCTGCTGCACCAGTCGTGCGAGAAGCTCGCAGGCGTCGCGAGTCTCTCGGTCGACGTCGCATGCGCCGTGCAGACGCTGCAGGAGGTGCAGGATCTGCCGCGCGCCGTCGCGGAGATCGGACGCGTGCTGCGTCCCGGCGGCTACTTGTTCGTCGCGGACTTCATCCCGCAGGACGAGGCGACCGACCGCGTGCACCGCGAGCTGCTCGCGCCGGCGGCGAGCGGCGTCGGCGTGTTCGAAGTCGTGCACGAGACGCTCGCGTCGTACAACGCGGCGCTCGGATGCCAGGAGAGCTCGCCCACGCTGCGCGAGCTGATCGCTGAGCACTTCCCGCCCGAGTTCCAGGCAGAGATGAAGACGTTCTTCCTGGTGGAGAACTCGAGTCTGTACGAGCTGCTGCGCCGCGACCAGATGGGCTACCGCCTCGTGTGTCTGCGGAAGACGGGTGCTCTTGAGGGGTCGGAGAGCCTCACGGGCTTCGAGAAGGCGGAGGAGGAGGTAGAGGAGTGGAGCGACGGAGAAGCAGACGACAGTTCCGAGTACGAGTCCGACGCGTCCATCAACGACGACGACCTGCCCAACTACTACTCGTACAAGGAGCTGTACCCGCAGCTGGAGGTGCTCAAGGACAACTACGACGTGATCCTCGAGGAGATGCAGGTCGTGCACCAGACGTCGGCGTGGCCGTTCTGGCCGGAGAAGCACTACACCGAGGGCGACAACGAGTGGCGCGTGTTCCCGTTCTGCTACACGTTCCCGGCGCACGACGCGTCCAAGACCACGTGGGTGCCAGCGACGTGCGAGATGTGCCCGCGCACGGTGGCGATCCTCAAGGGCATCCCGGGGATCCGCACGGCGCTCTTCTCCAAGCTCGGTCCGGGCACGACGCTGACTGCGCACCGTGGCTGGGCGGACCTGTCGAACCACATCCTGCGGTGCCACCTCGGGCTGACTGTGCCCACGTTCGCGAACGGCAAGCCGTGTTGCTCCATGGTCGTCGGCGGCGAGCACGGGCCGCACGGCGAGCGCGAGCTCCTCGTGTTCGACGACAGCAAGCTCCACTTTGCGTTCAACAAGCACCCCGAGCAGACGCGCGTGATCCTGATTGTGGACCTGTACCGCCCGGATCACCTCCCGCGTGGCCGAGCCAAGGGCGGCCACTCGGACGAGCTCGACGAGTTCATCGACACGTTCGGGAAGCAGGCGCTCGCAGACTCGGACGCCCGCGAGTGATGATGACGCAGACAAAAAGCAGGAGACACACCTGTGACGACAGACTGCACCATCGAGCAGCAGCAGCTGCCGCCTTGAACATCCTGTGCGTGTACTTACTGGAGGTCAAGAGAACTCATCTTGTAGCGAATGGTCCACTCCCTCTCCCCCCCTAGAGCGTCTTGGGCTCGGAGAAGCGCACGAGCGCCGGCGCGTGCAGCAGCAGCGACGGCGGCAGTGGCGGCGCCTCCGGGTGGTCCGTGTCGTAGATCGCAAGCCAGTCCCGCAGCGCGCCGCGCAGCGCGTCGATGTCGCCGTAGCCGCCGACAATGCCGCGATCGACGCACGCGAACTCGAGCTCGCTGAGCGAGAGCGCGTCGATGCCTTCCTTCAGCAGCATCTGGTCGTCGACGTAGAGCTCGTCCGCGCGCTTCGTGAGGCGGTCGAGCAGGTAGGACGTCGGGAGTAGGTGCGTGAGCGCCGAGAACGCCGGGAAGAGCGCCAGCGAGCGCGTGAGTACGTGCACGTGCTTGGCCGAGAGCGCGTCGAGCCGCGCGGGGCCACCGTTGCCGTCGAAGAACGGCGCGAGCTCGCCGACCTGCGCCGGGTTGAGCCCATCCTTGGTCGCGAGCAGCTCCTGGAGCACCTTGTCCTTCCGGTCGATCTGCTCGAGCAGCTGCACCAGCGCCGGGTAGAAGGCGGCGCGCGCGTGCGCGTCCTCGCGGAAGAACGCGGTCCTCTGCTCCGGGCGCCAGAACTGCCACGGCAGCAGCTGCTTGGGGAACTGGTAGCCCACAAGCGGCGCCGCGTAGCCCACGAGCGGCACGGCGAAGAACGCGAGCAGCGGCAGCGACTTGAGCAGGTCGCGGTGCGCCTGGCGCAGCACCATCATCTCCTGGCGCGAGAGCGTGACTTCCCCTTTGCTCTCGCGCAGGCGCGCGCGCAGCTGCCACGCGCGCTTGTTCTCGAGGAAGAGCTCCTTCGAGCCGCGCGCGAACGGCTGCAGCCACTTGTTGAGCTTCTGCAGCGCCGTCAGCTCCTTCTTCGGCCCATCGTCGTCGCTCTTGCTGTCGGTCGAGAACGCGGCGGTCGTCTTCAATGAAGGCAGCGGCGCGCGGGGCACCACGCGGGCGCCTCGCGCCAGCAGCAGCAGCTTGCTCGTCGTGGTGGTGGCGCGCATCATTTCGGAATTTAACGTGATTTTGGTGTGGATTTGGGAAGATACGCGAATATCTTCACAAATAGTGTCAAGTTTATGAAATATGCCACGAACAGGCGTGGCCACCTTGACATGAGCTCCATGACAAGAACGCTCGCGCGCGCCGTCGCTGGCGTGGCGCTCGCTCTGCTCTGTGCTGGCGCCCTCGTTGGTCTCAAGTCGTCAATGGACGAGCACTTCCTTCGCCGCGTTCACAACAGCGCTAGAGATCAATTTCACCCAGACCTTCTCGTCCAGAACGGCCATGAGCAAGTCGCTCGTGAGGGGAGCGCGGCATCACCATCTACTGATAGCAGCAGCACAGGCATCAGCCGTGCAGAAGGAGACCCCATCGCAATACTCGAACCGCCAAGCGCACATGACACACTCAGCAATGACGAACTCATGACGCCGGAGCTCAAGGCGCGGATCGAGAGCGCACCGAACGACTGCCTCGCACCGTCCGTGCACGTGCACCTGCTCTGGATCGGCGACCTCGACAAAGCGCCGAAGGACCGCTTCGCATACCTCGAGAAGGGATACAACCTCACC